>JAHQIW010002434.1:0-64232 GCA_019055375.1 Parelaphostrongylus tenuis
AACGTGAACTCATATGAAACACACTTTTATCTTGATTGCTAGAGCACAGTGAAAAGGATTACTTGATATTTGAAACGGTCCTTCTTGACTAATTGTGCGAACCCCAGCACATATCCCATTACTGTCTCTGCTGCCCGACACTTAATCTAATGAAAGTCTTTTTCCAGAATGGGAGGGGGGATCCTTCAAATAATTCCTGCTCATTAACGGAAGTAATGCAATTCTACTTATGAGGTACATCAAAAACAGGCGAGATTTCCTCTTTGGCAAATCACTAAGTAATAACTGTTAGAATTCAGTGTGTTCAATCATTCTGGCACCGACACATTTAGTAATTAAAATTATTTACGTAAATTACTTGCGAATTACGAAATGTCGAGGTGCGACATATAGATAAAAATCACAGAAACTTTGCGAACTCGATTTAGGAACTTGGCACATAGTTTTTATACGATGGGATGTATGACTGTTAAGCATCTGTTTAACTGGGTTTAGTTTTGATCTTCGTTAGTTTTGCAAATAAATCTCGATGCAAGTCATTGCTTCTCCATTGCTATACTTGAAGATCGTCCAGGGAACAACACGTGGGCCATCAGATAGGGTATTCGCGTGCTTAAGGCATCCTCCGGTTTCGAGTTTAAACGTGAACCACTATTTCTGTGATCGTCGTATCTTACAATTTACCCTGTCATGACAAAGTTGCAGTGCAAAATAGAAGCTAGAATTGTGACATAAAGTAGAAATTTCCATAGATTATTGAGCTAACTCGACGGTGTTAAAACTCTATTGTGTCTTGTTACACTTGTTTTAAACTTAATCCTCTTTTAGACAGCTCTAAAAAAGTATTAATTTTCAATGCTGAGGTGAAATAGCGTTTAGATTCAAAAAAGATCAAATGAATACTTGCCTCCAAATACTTTTCGATACAGTAAATAAGAGGCACGTAGTGGTCCTGTGTTTCAACGGCGTGGATCACACAGGATTCAAAGCGATTGATCCTGCACTCCTCCTCTCCGTGCTGGCAGGTAATTGAACCGTTCTGAAGAAAAATCATATCTTCCTAAAGTCGGCAACCAATCATATTGCGAAGCGATCATGGTATCTGTGAACGGAGCTTGGACTAAATCCATGCTGGGATGATCCTCAGTTCTTCAACTCTCCTAAACTGCTTAGCATTTCTAGCCTACTATATTACGATCTATGCTTTTACTTACGTGATATATCCAAGATTTGAAGGAATATCACCTTACTGGCCTTTTTTCTCCAACTGATCACCAGTAAGAACACTGATCATCATTAAATCAGGGAGGCTGTATAAAGTTCCTACAGCATACTATTCTGATAGTGGCATGAAGTGATATGTTCTTTGCGACTCTTACCGTAATATCAGCATTTCCAAAGGGCACAAGCTCGATGTTAACAAATCCCGCAAAATTTTTGAAAATTGTTGGATACAGCTCTTCAGTGATCCATTGCTGGCAACCTCCACACAGACCTTCGTATAGCAGTGTGATGTTTATAGGCTTGTTGTAAGTAGCTGAGGTGTGCCTGTAAAATCAAATAAATGCTACCCTATCAATGACCTTTGTTTTTTAGCCTCGAATTTTAGTGGAAGGCTCAAACTAAACCTCAACGCAGGGTTCAGTTATTCAAACTAGCCGAAATCGGTCATCCAGTCTCCTTGGCAATAAAGAATACAATGAAGCGTTCGGCGTTTATCGGTCTTTGGAGAATGTGCCGTGCATTGGACTCCTTTCCTAATTCGGTAGATATGACTGCATGGATATTTGACCGATACAACTTACGGTAACATATTGGCGAGTCCAGTCATATGTTTTCATCGTCCCGGATAAGTCATTGCGACCACCTAGTTGTCGCCTCAAAACAATAGAATGCTTAGAATTTGCTGTCTGGGGCGTAAGACTGAACTCTAGCCACTACCCTTCATAGACCCTATCACAAGTAGTAATGATTATGAAATTCCACTAATTTTCTTGCTGACGTAATGTGCGAAAGCTTTGGCTTCTTTGTGTTCTCTTAAATCGATATTAGAGTAGAATAAATCAAGACATTCGCGAACGCAGCCATTTCATGTGGCTGAACAAATTCGAATCGTATCGGCGCGAAGTAGAAATACGCATTGAATCGTTTTTGAGTAATCAAAGATAACTAGAAACGCGGCGAGCTAGATTCATGTATTCACCGATCTATTTACCGGTTTGCAAAATTGTGAGTAACCTTAAGAGGGCTCAAGGGGATCAAAATTGGTATGTGGGCTAAAATCAGAAATCCGTGTTTTATCGAAATCAGCGGCTATGCGAAGTGAAAAATATGACACCTTGGATGGGAGTCTTAGCTGGCCTACGTTAAAACATCATCGGTAAATAAATGTTTTTTTGAAGAGTGTACATCAAAATCAGTTTCTTATTCTATATAACCCAAAAATATAACATATTGCATAGATTCCACCATATTCCTTATATTTTATTCGTGTTCTCACATAAATTGTCGACAAGTACCAAGATAGCGTGTGATTTTGATCATTTTCAGATTTTTTGGCCCTCATAATGGATGCCATTGGGCGGTCGAGACGATTTCATCTGATTCCAAAGTAGCAGTGCTAAAGAGTCCAGATTCTGTGAATCCACATAACGTTCCCAAAGAAGTGCGACACTGATCACCGGCACTTTGGATGGAAGGTTTGGCTGGCTCACGTCAAAGTGAATCCATAATGCTTCATTTCCACAGACCTACCCATCCTCAGGTAATAGTTTTTGAAATGAGCAGCATGCTTTACCAGCGTCTCAGCTCATTGCGATTAGGTTACAAGCTTTAGATTCGGAAATAAAACTCCATGAGTGTGGTTCAGCTAATTTTACATATATGAGACCTTATATCAACGTCGTGTTGGTCCGCATGAAAACATTAGAGGTAGTGATAGCGACAATAAGCGATAAGCCTTCGCTTATTGGTAGGCTCTAAACCTTTGTTACTCACATCTTTTTCAGCACTACAAACTTGTTAAAAGACGACATTCTTCGTAAAGATTACGATAGCATAGAAAAAGTGAACTGGACGATTTATTGCGTAGTAGGGCTTGTATTTTTATTATTACTGTGAGATAAGTAGAATTTTTATTGATCAATGAAACGCTGTTTCTATCGCTCTAGGTGTATAAAATCATTTGAGAAAGACATCGTAAATGTGATGTCTTCACGATGATGTTTTATCCATCAATTCTTTTCCTGTCAAGGATTGCGTTTTCTAATGATGATATAGCATATATGGTGTTTGCTGCACATCAAAAGCCTAATCTAAACAAATTCGTTTGCTCCAGCTGTAACAAGGATCGACATACCTTGTACAGAATTTTTCGAATCCACAATGTTTGCTGAGTTCTTCGCTGCTACACCATAGTGCTGGAGGGATTGAAGCACAGTGATGAGCAGAGACAGCGCTGAAGCCAAGCAGCAGAAGAGCGAGCGTTGTCTGCATTTGAGCCTGAATGAAAACTGATCAAGCTGGAAGGGGAAGGGCCGAAAAAAAGATAAGGATAGTGAACCGCCAGGGGGATGTCATAAAAAAGAACTAATAGTAATAAAGGAGTGGATTGATAGCAGATAATGTTATCAGGTGGTTTGCGTGCATGGCCGCTAGAAGTTAATCAGAACAAGATGTCTCAGTTTACTCTTGATCATAAAAGGTTTGCGTGTCTCGCTGAAAATCTCGAAATGTCTTGATATGAAGTTTATACCGTGACATGATGGTTCGCGACTGAAGCTCGCTATGAGCTGTTTCTGAACACATTACCAACAAAAACTTTTGTTGCCTACCACTGAAGCATCTTCAGTCCAATAACGTTTGAAAGAGACAATTCCACTGAGCACTTTCAGCTCTCCTTTCTCAGAAGTGAAAAAGCCGAAAAGTGGTACTTCAGAAATGATTCAGAAAACGAGTCGCTTTTGCGTGCTAATTTTGAAAATAACAGCAATGTGAAAGTGTGGTTAAAGCCAAGATATTAATCATCAGATCGACACCAATGTAACTTGCGTCCTTGTTATGTAACACAATATTATTCAAAATTTTGGTATCATTCAGAGAAAAAATTCAAAGAATTTGGTTTTTGCTTGTTTACTAAATGTCAACAGGATGTACGTGATGAAAAAATTGTAGAAACTGACGACGAGTAAGTCTACGAAAACCGACGGACCCAGAGAGACTGTTTCTTACGTTACTGTTCTGCACCGGCAACACGGGCCGGCCATTTTTTGTTCGCCGACATTTTCTACAAGCGATTTTTGCTAGTTAAAAGTGGCTTAGGCTTTCGCGTTGATTTTACTATGATTTGCTACCTGAAGCAGAAGGTTAGGCATTTGAGAGTATTGTGGTGCTGCAGATGGAGAGGAAGAGGCAAGTCCTATAGAGAGATGCACCATTGGTTCGACACCAACATTCACATCCTTTACAACACAGGAATACCATCTGTCACATAATTTCTGTACTTTATCGTCGTAGACGAGAGAGTTCTGAAATGGTCTGTTGAGGTTGTTTCATACTAGTAAAGTTCTTTTTCGCTCTGATTTTTGTCCACATCTCTCCTCCATCTCTCTCTCCCTTTTTTCCTTCTCTCCTTCAGAAGGGTCATGACAGAAATTTAACGAGCTTTCGAAGCACGAAACTCTGCAGCAATAGAACGACACTGTTCCCAAGAATGAGGAGAGTATATGTACCCACGAATTTTTTCTTCGAAATTCAGAAAGGGAATCCATATTTTTCCGCCAAAAGAAGGAATTATCTATTAAGCAGTTACGAAGCGATTCTTTGTGAATTTCTCACCACAGCGAGGCGATAAAACTACAGACTGAGTAGCCTCTCATAAATATCAACTACTTCGTTAAGGCATGCGGCTATGATCGCACTTGATTACGCTTGGAAATGGAAACAAAAGAGTAAATGAGTATGAAAATGGCGCAACAGAAGATTTTTCAAATCAACACTAAACATGAAGCATTTATTGGTTCAATTAAAAACGTTGTCGCAAATTATTCACGCTTAGAAGTCAACTACAGGAGATTTATCGATTGATTCTTATTACAGTTTCACCACTACTACACCTTTTAACATTAGTGTTTATTAGTGCTTCGAGTATAAGCATAATCAACAGTGGATTTCTTGCTGAAATTCCGACAGGAATGGCAAATAGGGAATAATGACGCGCATTCAACACAGTTGCTTCAATTAGTTTAAAGTAAGAGTCTTGTGGAAGGCGAGGAGCACTGAGCTGTTCACTTTGCCATCAGAAAACTAAAACACAGCAAAAATTGATAAATATTCAAACAGCGATTGTCATGGTGGTGGATTCAGGTTTGTGATATTTGCAAAGTGGATCTGCTCTAACTGAGAGCAATTCCTTTTCAAATGACGCTTACACAAGACGAATTGTAACGTACCCCGATCACCTAATGTTAATATTCGTACCATTGTTGATAACTGATCATTCGATTGTGCGTTCGGATGTCATGGTTGCAGTAAATGCCCACATCAATCTGCATATTTACTTTCTACAAGCGCTCGTTTAGAAGGGGAAAAAGTGCTCACGAAAAAACGAGTGAAAAAAAAAACTTTAATGAAACTGATAAGGATATAACATGTTATGAACCGTTAAGTTTAGTGCTATGCAGGCGCCTGTTTCGTCTTATTGGGACTCATCAGTGCACACTCACTCGGCTCAGCCGATCCACTGAAGCTAGATAATTCTCTATAGAGGAATCGACGCCGAGTGATAAATTTTATCGTTTTGAGCAGGTCTATAATAAAGCGGTCGAAAGTAGAGGTTTAATGAAACTTCTCGTCTTTTTTATTGTTTATCCGTGGTTCAGCTGAATGTTCAGAAAGCTCAATAAAAAGACATAAATATTCGACCTATCCTTTATCTAACCTTATTCGAAATACTTCAGTTTTGCGTTTCCGAAGTATATAACAAAGTCTAACCCTACTTATGTTTTCACATTAGCGATAACAATGCAGTAGGTACATGTCCTGCTATCAATCCTGATTTTTCCAATATCGAGGATTCCGTTTCCCGCTTGAGGAAACTTTCTTTGTAGATTATGAAACATAGATACTGCGTAGTTTCATAGGGAAGAATTGGTGCGCTAACCACGTACACATAATCAGCGACGGGCTTGAAACCTTGCCAGTTGAGACTACGAAAAGAAGGTGACACTCTTTCTTCTACAGCAGGCTCCTTCTTAAACATCACGTTATAACTTCATGGATGCTACCATATATTATCTCTAAATGTCCGATGTGAGAAGACAATTGTTGCAGTGATCCAAGAAGGAAGATGCACCAGCACTTTTCCAAAAAGCATTGTAATTACCAATCCTAATAGTTGCTACATGGGCTCAGAGAGGAAATCAATAATCATTCTTGTATACAGCTTCAGCAAAGTGCATCAATAAACCTCAATTTTTGTAAGGCATGAACTAAAGTGTTTCTTTCTTTGAATCCAACTCGCTAAAGAATCTTAAACATGTAGATTTTTGCTTGCGCACTATTCTCAACCCTTTGCGACCGCCGTCAGATAAGCAGGCGGCGTCGCGCCGTCACTTGCGCCTCAGTCGCAGCAGGCAGCATCTGCATATCTGCGAATCTATGTCTTGATGTCTGCCTGCCTTCTCATGAATCACGGTGTCGCTATTATAGTAATTGAGTGAAATTGTGAGGAAAAAAAGGTAGAAAAGAGAAGCAGCAAAGGTTTGCCCTGTGTAAGGACCATCATTTCCCAAGTAACTAGAAGCTGTAACTCGAAGAAAATGGTAAGGTTATTCGTGGTAGTCGCGTTTTCTGCCATATATGTGATGTTGTGGAAAAGTAAGTAACGTATAGCTCAAAGGCATCAATTTTTAGATATGCGATGGATTTGATTTACTTATTTGTTTACATAATCGGTCCTCATATCTACTGTGTGGATTCCAGCATTTCTCGCATTAGATTCGTCTCACCGCATCCATGGTCACGAAGATCTTCAAATACTCAGCATTACGCAGGAGTTGCAGGCAAGCAGCATCTGCATGTCTGTGCATGCATGTCCGGCTGTCTGCGCCTGCCTTCACATGAGACGCGACGTTGCAATTACAGTAGCGAAGTGAAATTTCAGGTAGCGGGGCTTGATACGAAACGTAATATATGGTCTTTAAGGGTTGAAAAATTTTCATGGTTGAAACTAATGTGAACTTCAAGAAAAGAAGAGGACAAGAATCGGATCAGCTTACAAACGGATATGACGCACTAATAGTTTTCGTAGTCATTGGTTTTCGAAAATAAGTTTACTATGTTAAGACCGTTGAATCCGAAGATTGCAAAAACAGAGACGTTCCGCGGAATTTGATCATAAACAAGATGTAGCTTTGAACTTTCTTATCACTTGCAAATCATAGCTAAGCGTTGGGCGAAAACAAATCGTCTAACGTCGGGTCACATTGAGATACTTTCTCGTAGTATTACGATAACGCTATCAACACGCTTTGATATTCCCAAGTTTTGACAAGGAAGCAGGGATTTTTAAAATTGGGAAAGTTCAGTGGACATCGGGGTGGTGTATAGTCAATGGTAAATTGTTCACACCTGGAACCCAGTTATATGTGTAGCGAGCGAAATTCCGGGACGACTAAACTAGGAGAGGTTTATAGACAGCTTCTTATTGCGAAATAGAAGTAATGTTGGATAGTTGTGAAGCAAATATTGATTCTTCCAAATCTTATATGTTAGTTCACGGTTTTTGATCTATGGAGAAGAATTCTGAATGAGTTTACTGCTCTGGAATTAGCCATCGACAAATGTTACAGATGCCTACAAACATTTTTTATTCAAATGGACCCTGGACCTCGTAACGCCACTGATCGTAGCTCATCCTCACGTAACAGACAGAAGAATTGCATATTTGTAGAGTGGTCGAACAGATACTGAGAGGTGAAATCAGGTTGTGAAGTCAATGTGCTGCTGTGCCGGATTGGCTTACACATTCTGAACACATCTCACACGCAACAAACAACTCGATTCTCTTCAAAATTACCAGCGTCGCTTTGCTTATTACCATATAATACACCCAAAAGTTACATTGAAATTCCATTCATGCTATCAAGAAATTTCTGACGGTATATCTGAGAACTTATGTGATAACGATCCTATCTTTCCGTGCAGCAGAAAAACAGGATGGCTGCAGAGAGTGATGACACAATGATGTAACCCTTCTAAGCACTCTGTCTCTCACCTGGAAAGCACGATTTGCTCTTCAATATACTGTGAACACAGATAGACTAATTCTGCCAGCGACTGGATGTGAAGGCTTATTTCCGCGAATATTAATTGTAACTGCCGAATTTATTTGCACTTTGCCATGTCCATTACTACACGGCTGCTTGTGTAGAGCGAGATGTCGTCCATTTAATGACTCCATGAGTCGAACCTACTAGCCCAGTTCGTTTGCTCCTACTACGTCTGTCACAGTTAACAAGACTTCTTCTCCATTACTAGTTCAACGCTTTGGGTACTACTGAGTCACGGCGCTAGCCTCGCCCTGCCGTGTGCGCGGGGAGCAGTTCGTCGTGTCAGGTGTTAGTGATGCAGACCATCGGGAAACAGGTTGATGGTTCGATCCATTACCCGGACGTTTCACACCAGTTTCTATTTGTTATCATATAGGTATGCACCATATCGCTAACACATCATATCTCATATCGTAATACCGTAACGCAAACGATTTGTACTTGCAAACCACCTGATCATAATCTGTTTCGTACCAAAAATTAGTAAATTGTTAACATCTGAGCGTTTTCTTTTTGCTATAATAATAACGCTTATAGAAGATCCCTCAGTACTGATCGCACCAAAAAGTCTGCTGTGAAATGTGGTGTAGGAATCAAAACTCATCAAACTCTTCTTTTCAATGGTTTTCATCAATATACACTCGGCACAATGGACTGCTCGTCGCTGTGCGCGCGCTGGCGGACTAGCGCCATGACCCTCTAGTACCCAAAGTGCTAAAATCACCGTTTTGTGGTATCTGGTTACCGCTTTTTTCGGTGCACAACTTTTGTATCCAGTCTGTAGTCGCTTTGAAATTTGCTTTCACTTCTTCAGTTAATACAAATTATTAGAAGATTCACATCAACAATCGAACAGAGAACACTTGGCTACTACAGCGATGAATAAAATTTTCTCCAACCATTTTTAAGCATCCTTTTTTCTTTTCCGATCTACAGAAAGGGATTTTCTTGTCTCCGGTGTACCTAAATAATGTATAGTCAAAGAAAGCACAATCATCCCCATCCTATAATCTTCTTCTATCATCGTTTCTTTCATTTATGTAACTTACCATTCGCACAGAAGATACGGCAGATTGTTGATCATGGTCTGCTTGCTCTTCAATGATATGCCGTTCACAATCACCCACGGTACAAAAGTGTGCTTATCCGGCCAAATGTTCGCTAAAACGCTGCAATATCAAGCAAAAGTTATTTGAAAAGTCTATGAATGATTATGCATGAGCGCCGATATCAGACTATCTTGTAGAAAGACATGGAATCTACTTGGTACCCCTCTCTGACAACGTGTAGAATACGATCAAAAATCGCAGAAAAAGAGGTGGTTACAGAAAAATACAGGCATGTTCACTGAATCCACTCCACTCCGGATCAGCGACACCGCCATACCCTTCATAATAATCAATTGACACCTGATTTTTCTTACAGTTGTTCCGTCCGAGCCACAAAACGTGACTGTCTGTGATGGAGAGATGCTAACGCTTTAGATGAACAATGCCAAGACTCAAGGACAAGATGCTCACAAGATATTAATGAAAATTATGGAAAAGAAGGATATCTAATAGCATGCATACCCACACCGTAATCCTAAATGTTTCGCGTGTGCGCATATAGGACACTGGAACGTTTAAAAAAATCAAGGATTTGCATAAGATGCGAAGCTGGTGTGGAAATAAATGTGTGAATGACCAGAAATACGAAGGTGCTTGAGAAAGCATATTTTTATGACATCAGCTTGTCACAGCTGAGGGTATATTGGGAGTGGTGTTGATGACGCTTTAACCCAGCGTGATTTGCACCGAGAGTATCAAAGTGACCAGTTAGTTATACAGAACAATTACTTGACAAATGGATACTGAAGGGGCGAATGTGTAGAAGTGAAGGAAAAAATTCCCAACTGATGTTCCTGAGTTGATTTTCAAAAGTGAATAAATGACGCGGGGAGTATGTGGCCGAATGGCTAGTGATGTTCGGGGCAGAGTGAATCCCCGCCCTACTTCACCCCCCCCCCTTTCCCTCCCAACGCTTTCCGGCGATCAATAACGGACGCCCCACCCTAGCTATTCTCGAAATTGTAAGAATGTGTGCTCGACCATTGTTCCACGACATTCATGAAGAAGACGAGGAAAGGAATTGAAACGACTATCCTGCATTTTTGTATTTCAAATGTATTGTCACAAGAAGAACAAGTATTTCACCGTTATGCGTGTCCTGCTTCGACCTCTTGAAAAAATGTAATTTTAGGTGGTTTAAATTTTCAAGTAATCAGTCGATAGCTTAATTTAAAAAATTTGAATGATGTTGAATATTTTCAAAATGGCTCTGTTATTTTGCTGAAAGAGCGAAGAAACTAAAATTTCATTTCTCGTTCAAACATTTCTCGTTGAACAAAGCCTTTCTTTTAAAGTTTTACTAACCATTAAACAGATAAATTTTGAGAATTCCAATGACATATTTGGTTTTTGAAATGAATGTCGTATTACGCTGTAACAGCCAGAAGAAGATTGGGTTTAGCAATACAGGATAATTTTCGTTATCCGTACCCTGATCAGACTATTCAGAAAAAACGTAATTTTTAGTCGTTTTAATGTTTGATAAATAGCATAATCGAAGAAATTTTGATGTTGTTTATTATTTGAAATGGCTATATTATTGCGCTCAAAGAGCAAAAATAAAAATTTTTTCATTCAAACACTTCTCAGTGATCGGAGCTTTTTCTTGAAGTTTTAATAACAACTTATCAACAGATCAAATCTCAGGGATTCCGACAATGCTTTTGGTTTTCTGAATGACTTCTTAGTGCATTATAACAGCCAAAAGAAGACTTGGCTTCGCACTGGGCACGCAGAATGCCTCTCAACCGAAGAGGCTCTTTCAAGGAATGCTTGTATTATCGCCAAAAATGCTGTGGATACAGCTCAAGCTTCATTTATAACCTTTCTTAAACGGACGTTCGGTTTGTAACATGCTATTTTTTGTAGGAACATGACCGCTTCTTTTACAGTACTTGGCGCAGCATAAAGGTTAATGATTGAAGGAACTTGATGAAAAGTAACAGAAAGCATTTGAAAGCCAATCGATGGGCAGTGGACTGGTATCGCTTCTTGCGAGGTCTTCTTCATATACTTCATATACAGCTAAAAGGTGCGTTGGCGCCAATATGGCGGAATCTTACCACAAAGCTCAAAAGCGTGGTAGCTCGAAGACGACGTCGCGTTTCGCCAAGCTTAACATTCTTTTGGCAGTTATAGCGCAATAAAAAGTCCTTTTCACAAACCAGGAGCACTGTCAGAATCGACAAGATCTAAGCTACTGATTCATTGCTAAATTGCCTAAGGCCTTGTTCACCGAGGAATATTTCAATGTGAACATAGTTTTAATTTGCTCTTTTAGAACAATAGGGCAGCCATATTGAATATAAAGTATATCATTGAAATCTTTGATATTTGAGCTATTAGATGATTATTGAAACTTGAAAAAAAGGCAGAGGTGCGTTTTTCTTAATGGATCGAAGTAAGGAGCGGATAGTAGAAGTGGTTAGGTTTTGTGAAACCCAACTTTCTTTTGACTTTCATAGCGTACTAAGTAATCTGTTCAGGCATTCATAAACATTTTTCGAATTCTTGATTTTTTATCTATCAACTGCTTGTCAACACTGCAAATGAGAAGCTCTGATCAGAGAGAAATGTTCGGATGAATGATAATATTTTATTTTTGCTCTTTTAGCGCAATAGTAAGGCCTTTTCGGAAACAATGTAGGTCATTCAAATTTTCTCGATTGAAGCTATCAAATGATTACTTAATTATCAAGAACGACCAAAAAGTAAGCATTCTCTGAAGGGTCAAAACAGAGCACGGATAGCGGAAAAGTATCGAAGAACGATAATAAAAGGGTCGGGGAAAAGTTATGAGAAAATGCTTGTAACTTTCTCGGTGTCGACCATTTTTTGTGTGATTAAGCTCATTTGAAAAACCGTCTTCTCCAGAGTTGATTGGTGTTTAATTTATTCACTTATTTCAAGATGGAGCTAACAAGCGAGCAAATTAGGTTGATGATGACTTAAGAACGACTGTTGGGTTCAAATGCAACCGTGGTAAGTGAACGCGTTAATCAATCAGTCGATTCTTTGCTCGCGAGATCGATCTTTTGCCGGAGAGGTGGCAGAAAGTGCTTGGAGTTGAAAGGGATACTTTGACTATTAGTTTTGTCTTTGTTCGGATGTAATAGATGCATGAATAAATGCTTTGCAAGCGTTTTCTCAGTGCTTCTTCCCTAGCCTATTGAAAACCCATAGTGATATCGAAGTTGTAGTAACATTTCCCCACTTACTAAACCTAAGAACGTTCAGGTAACAAATTCATGGAGGTGCTAAGTGACTTCAACAACATTGATGCATATTACAGAAGTGTAACGCTTACGAACACTATGTAACCATTTGCCTAATTGTTCAGTCCTCATGGAGCTCTGTGTGGCTGGACAAAATCATTTCAAGTCCTCTTGTTGCAACCTTTTCACTATTTGCTATCGAGGAATATCCCCTCAATCGTTATGGTAAACTCCAACGTTTGGAATAGTGTTGTTCATTTTAACTATGAGATTGTTAACTCATTGTAGAGTTTTGAACGACATGACACATCGTGCATTCTACGAAAATGTGGCTGCAACAGATAATGCGACATTATAAGAAAAATGTCCACACACCAGTTTTCTCAGCTGCCTCTTGCTGGAGTTTGGCACCGATCTGTGAAACCATGCACGATCTGAAAATTTCGCCTTCTTTTTTCTTCAAAATCAAATAAAGCAGAAATTCCTTTGTCTACTATGAAATTTTTAAGCAAGTTGTTCTATAAAGTTGTTGAGCGTATAAGAAAGTCATGACGACCCATAAAACTAAAAAGGATAAAAAAGAACGAGATTTCAATTTGTACGCTGATTGAGAATAATGAAAATAAAGGGGGGCCGTGTTTGAGTGGTTTTGGTGCTCGTCGCAGTGTTACGTCGATCTCCACCTCATCCCCTTCTCTCCAACATTCTCCGGTCCTTAACAGCCAATGTCACATGAAAAGTCAGAACCAGGCTATCTTCGAAAGTGCAAGAAGACGTGCTCATCCAGTATTCAACGCGTTAAAAAAGCCAAAACATATTTCAATGATAGAAATACTAGTATCGTAAAGCAAAAAAATGTGAGACGGATCAAGTAAAATGAAGTGAAATAAATGAAAAAGAAAGCCAGGTAACAAACTGAATCATTCTCTGGACTTCTTCACTGACTGACAGCCTTCTGAAGCACTTAGCAGTAGCATTTTCAAAGGGCACCGTTGACTGAAATCACCACCATTATAGCCTCTACTGAGAAGAAAAGTAAATAAAATCCGATGAATACATTAAATTATTTCATCTGAAGATTTTTTCATTCAATAGTTGTTTTATAAGTTTTTGCCAAAACCGATTTCGATGCAGTTGAGCAGAAACTGAAAATTTTCTCCGCTTTTGTGTATCAGTGAATATCACTAGTCATGCGTCAATGAGTACAAATCAATCTGACATGGATGTGGTAACAATAAACAGGACCAGTCGTAAACGTATAAATATCGATAGTTTTAATCACTTTCGAGAATCGCATAATTTTTGAGGGCTCGATCGAGAGAAAAGGCCCCCATTAGGTTTCTTTTTGCACTTCTTGATTGAAGCAGACATATTGCTTATATGAGCAGCCAAAGCTCAGAAGTAGAAAATATACTTTTTCTTGGATTTGTGAAATAACACGGGGTTCTTGAAAGCTCTACGGTGCCTTCCTATGAGTAGCGCTAACGTAATGTTTTTATTGAACAGTCCTTTTTACTGAACCAATTTTTTATTGAGCAATCTTCACTTATAATATGTACGGAATCCTTATTTTTACTACTTTGGGAGTGTTGTGATCCCATAATATATATACAAGAGTTGAGCGAAATGCAAAGCAGTGACCCAGGATGAGAGTTGCACGAGCGTTTCACCCATACGGGGAGCGCGTGCTATCACTACACTACGAAAACCACTGCGATGACATTACTATCACTTTATTACAAATTATCAAGCTTAATAACTAATTTCTAATGAGGATGGTCTGGCAAGCACATATCAGCACATATCAGGTAGTTCTCGTCGGAGGTGGAAGTGCTAACAAAGTCATGGCTGAGGTAGTGTAATGGTAGCACCCGCCAAACAGTGAGTGATTCAGCTCACGATGGACGATTTTTTGCATACGGCTAAAGATTCATGGATGAAAGCCTCTTGTTACTTTGACATTTTAAGCCATTATTGATCGTTTTGCACCAAGTTTTGATAATGTCCGGTTTTGAGGACTTTCAAGTAAAAGCTTGCCTGTAGCTGATATTCGATACAGTAAATAAGAGGCACGTAGTGGTCCTGGGATTTAACAGCATCGATTAGACAAGATTCAAAGCGATTGATCCTGCACTCTTCCTCTCCGTGTTGACACGTAATTGAACCGTTCTGAAGAAATTCGGGTTCGTAGTGAAGGCAGTAAATCATGTCAGCAAAAGGATCGAGTTCACTGCAAATTGGACTTGTGCCAAGTTCAAGTACAAAAATTGTGAACTACTAGTGCCTCTATGTGGGTGAGTGCTCTTAGTCTTCTATATCTCGCTCATTACCTTCATATAGGCGTTGACTCAATCTCCCCTTCGTAATCACCTAAAGTTGAAACAATGTATTTTTTAACGGTACAGACTCTCAAAACTAATCAAAGTGAGAACACCAAACAATATCGACTACAGAAACTGTAAGGATTCTTCATGAAGTATGTCACTGTGGCAGCAATATGAGCTGAAAATGTTTTTCGTTGCCCTTACCGTGATTTTCGCGTTTCCAAACGGTACGAGCTCGATGTTGATGAATTCCGCGAAGTTTTTGAACACTTTTGGATAGAACTCTCCGACGATCCACAGCTGGCAATCGGGACATAGTGCCTCCATAAGCACTGTGATGTTTATCGGCTTGTTGTGATTGGCTAAGCGGTATCTGCAAAATTAGTTTTGCACTTGGACTATAAGCGAGACCTTTGCGTTAGCAATTTAATCTCAGATAAAAGTTTGAACTCAACTCTGACGAGAGATTCAGTTAATCAAGATTGACAACAAATCATATTTGAATATGCCAAATAATCATTTTGAGCCACGCATGCCATGTGGTCTGTTGATAAATGGCTGACTTATAGAGCCCGATACACGTGTTTCGATCTTGCGATCTCGTCAGTCGGGCAATTACCATTTCTCGTCTTTTGCCAGTCCTGTCTTGGTGCACCAGTCCCCACTCTAAGAGTTAGCGACGACGAACGATTTACACTCTATGTCCACTGAGATTATCACCGAGTACACAGTACTGTACATTCGATTGCTCTTGGCTAGTATATTCAGTATATCATATCTTTCGTTTCGAATGTTTTTTTTTGAGACCGCAGGAAAAAATCGTAATTACTCAACTTTCTTAGTAATGAAGAATAAATAGGGAAAAGCCCATCGGTTTTGGTCATTTCGTTAGATATGTTCCAGTAATCAGATTTCCTTCGTAGCACGGTAAATGTGACTGAATGCATATTTAGCCTGGACATTAACGTAACGCTGTCCTATCAACGGATCCAGTCAAGTGGCGGCAGCTTAAGATTGAACCATAACCATTTCGATACACGCAGTATTTCACAAGTACTAGGAGTTTAACCCCTAAGGAGCTGCTATAGAAGTCGATGCGCGTAGAGCGAATTGTGCGATTTCCGTTGCTTTATTGAAGAACTTCTTTTCTGTTTTGCGAAAATTTCTAGAATTCTTGTATTACTTTGATAGAACGTAATTTTCTCTTCTTGCTCATGTACGTTTGGTTCAGACGTATGTGTCGTTTTTTGGAGAGAAACGTTGGTTTACTACGCAATCATACTCAATTTGGCAATCAGTCAATCGTTTTGAGTTGTACAAAGGAGATCACAGTAAAAATTTACAGTTTTGACCTTTCCTAATTCTATACAACACCTAACGATCGTCGTAGTGAGTAGAAATTAGAAAACAATGGTCGAATTAACAAAAATGATGATTCATGCTGCATGTGATACCACTTCATCGATAACTCTCACTATAGCTAAGTTTATATCAGTCATTCGTTTACTTCCAATTTTTCAGAGTTGACGTACGTGGAAAAAAGTTGAGAACTTATGGATAGTGGAAAACTCTGAGCGTGGAGGGACAATTGTGCATGAAAAGGTTTGGAAGGTCGGCAATATGCAAAGAATTGGTCAGGAATGACTGTGTGCTATCGAAAAGTTACTGAATTTTTGAGTAAAAGCTTTGTTCGCCGAAAGATGCTTAGGTGTGAAATAACTTTTTCTTTTTACTCTATAGCGTGATATATAGATTTTCGAAAAAAATAAAGTTTAGCATTACAGTTATCGAGATTCAAGCTATCGACTGATTATTAAAATGTCACAAAAAGAGTGAGAAAAGGCGTTTTCTCAAATATAGGTGAGGATAGTGGAAAAGTTGAAAGCATTCCCGTAATGATGGATGCGCGCTCTTCCTACACGTACTTCAGCTACGTGACCTCTATCAGAGGAATTTAGTTGTAGAAGGTGTGCTTTGAAGATGTGTTCCTGCAATACAGGCGATGCGATTCACAATAAGGGTTGAAAGCTCGTTTACTTTTTCTTTTTTACAAAGACAGGGTATACGGCTGAAATATGGAGGATTTCAAGAGAATTAGCTGCTTTTCATATGAAAAAACCTTCATGGAAAGTTCATTTGTGATATTCCACTTTTGTATGACGATAGGATACTTCTAAGGTTTAAACGTAAATTGTAATTACCATTAAGCCACCTATGACGTCCAGGTGTAGAGGTGACATTTTAAGCGTGAATTATAATCTTCTTTTCGCTCTTGCAGGGTTCTACGTTGACTTCTTTAAGAAAAACCAATTAAGTCGTCAAAATTCTCGAGATTTGGCTATCTAACGATTAGTAAAACTTTAGTGAAGAGCTATATCGAAGCTCCAGCCGAGCAGATGAAGCATATTGAGTGTGGAACATAATTTTATTTTCGCTTGCTACAACGTAATATAAAATCTCTTTTTCTAAACTAGACATATCGCTGAGATGACAAAAAATTTAAGCTTTCGAATGATTACCAAATGTCTGAAAGGAAACTTTTATCTAGCGAAAGAAGCGTTCAAACATTCGTTTACCACTTTTGTTACACATGGTCCTTTGAGAATTGAACTCCATTAATATGCTCGCCTCCATTATATGCAAAAGATCTAATTCCTCTTTGCTTCTTAACTCACGTTAGAATAAAACAAGCTGTTGTATCTGAAGCATTATGCTTCTTGAGCGTGAATTTTCAAAGTGAGCTCAAAACATGAATACCATAAAGCGCACAACTATAGTCCTTTTTTGTATCTCAGCTAGGAGGGGATGAGTAAGGAGAAGATCGCTTTGATTTCTAATGTGGTGAAATCATCAATAACACCTCTATTTTCATTCTGACACACCTGAGACATATTGTGCGGCACTTTTTCGATTTGATTCGTTTCTTCACTTACATTACAGACGACACTCCACGTAAAAAGCGGGTGTTGCCTATCACTTTCTCAAGTGGAATTCACTTGGATATGTATTTTTATGCTCTGATTGCAAGTTCTCATGTATCTTGACTTCATAGCTTGTTGTTATTTGTGATATGGTTTGTGTTTGCTACGTAACCGCGCTCTTCCAATTTTTCGAAAGCCGAATGTATTTTCGTTTTCGAAACATTGTCCTTTTCAGCGGACGAATAATGACTTTGTGTATTTTTGTTCTATAATCCTTCTCCTCAACCTTAACGTTTGGTCTATGCTCACCTCGAAACTCTGGCTATCACTGAAGTATATGTAAGCAGTGCGACTTTACGGACTGGGTTTCAGCTTAATCTAAATCTCGATTACTGTTCCCTCTGTGGATATCTCCCATTGTAGTCTATCCATAATATTCCAGCGGTGGTATTATTGTACTGCTCGTACTACAATAAACGTTATATTTCAAGTCCAAGCAAAGTGACACTGAGAAGGCAATCACTGAAAGTCCCGCCTAGCAAACTAATTTGACTGAACTATCGACACCACATTCTCCACTGAACCCTTCGTTACATACATCACCTACAAATCTTCACACGTGGGTTCAACTAGATTTTGGCTTCGGTATAAATGTTGTTAAATATCGGTCAATGATCTTTTCTGGAATTGAAGAGTATTAGTGCTGAATGGTGCCTGTTTTCCGAATTCATGGTTAGCTTGTAGAGAAGTCTGGTCTTTATCAAAGGCACCGCAGATGAATGAAAGGCTTGGCTGGTCTAGATCGACGTGGAGCAATTGTCTGGTGCGCATTAAACTGCAGCACTACCACAGTCCTACCCGCTTCCAAGCGAGAGTGATGATCCACTGACTAGACAATCTACCTCATTTTTCTTCTTTCTTCATTGAAAAATTGTGTTACAAGCCGCGAACCTGGTCAAAAGATTCTAAATTGGGCGGGTCAGGTTTCTGCACACAATTCTCGCAAAGAACACCACGTTGGTTTCCACGAAAGCTCAGAAGCCGCACTCATAGCACTGAGTCATGCAATGATAGGCGCTAAAATGTATTATCCCTCTCTTTTTCCACACTCCAAACGTGATTAATACGTCATCCTTGAAAACTCTACGAGAGCATAGAAAAGTGGGATTACGCATTGGTGCGTACTAGCACCTATTTTTTTATATGTATAAGACGTCGCTCTATTGTCTTGAGAATATATCGATTCACTTGTGGGAGGTTTTTACAAATGTATTTTTTTCATTTCTAAGAAGTCCTAACCATCGAACTTCTCTTCATATGGTTTGTGATCATTGACAGCGCTGTAACACAAAACGGTGCTAGCTATACATCAAAAGCCTGATGTAAACAAATTTGCTTGTTCTAGCTATGAAATGAATCGACATACCGATTACACAGATCTTCGAATCCACACTGCTTGCTGAGTTCGTCATTGGCACACCACAGCGAGGGAGGGACGGAAGTACAGCGGTCAGCAGAAACAACACTGAGGCCAAGCAACAGAAGATTTAGCAGCATTTAAATTCGATTTTGAACAGCAACGAGTAATCAAGTGAGAGGTGGGAAAGACTGGAAAAGGGCACTGGTAGTGCAGTGCCAGGAAAGTGTATTGAGGAGAGCTCATCAACGGGATGAGCAGATCGATCGAACAGCAGAACAGATGACATTACCAGGTGGTTTGAGTGTACTGGTCGCTAGAAAATGATAGGCCAAAGAGTGTACGCATTCACCAATGATCACAGGAAATAATTTTGCGAAAAACCTTGGAATGTCGTGCGACTGACTTTTATACCATATCTTGGTAGTCAGCCCCAGAGGTTTACAATAACAAAAATTCGCATACATAGTCAATGAAATCATAAGAAGTTCCTCCAAAACACTTAAAATCCATTTGATGTCTCTTATAAAATGTTCCGTCGAGTACTTCTAACACTCTCATGGAGCAGAAAAGACGAGGAATGGTTCTCTAAGGAAACTCCAGGAAACAGATCACTTTCGTGTGACTAATTGCAGAAATGACAGTAATTGGGTAAATGTCAGCTTCTGTTGTCCATGAACACAAGACAGTATTCATGAAATCTTTTCGAAGTGGAATTTCTGTGATGCATCTTATTATTATGGAATGACTTTTGCCAATATCTAGAAACGTGTTTTTTTCTTAAATTCAATTCCCTACTTGTTTAGTATTTATTATCAATATATATATATATATATATATATATATATATGATTAAGAGGAGAGTAGAAACTAACGGCGGCTAGTCATCAGGAACTCGCGTTAGGCTGACATCAACGATATTCTATCCGCTACTGCTCCGGAATGGTAGCGTAAAAATCATACAAAAATTCAACAGCCTCCTGGAGTATAGGAAAATTTGCTTAAGCGATCGTTTTCTCAATAAATAGGAAGAGGGGTTGCAGTCTCAATTTTTTTTAATTTCAGCTTAGACAATTAAATATTTTTATTATATATACGTGCTTTCACCGAATATATATATAATGGCAAAAGTAAACTGTCTAAGGAACATTGTAGAGCTATTCCATGTGAAGGTCACGCCACAGCAAGACATGAAGTTTCGAGCAGCTTCTCATTGTTATCAACTCGACATTCCCTTGTCAGGCAGAAGATTCATGTTTTTGAAAAAGCTGTGAGAATGAAACGGTTAGATTTCTGATACCCGAGTAAGCACTAATGCAAATTACTTGTATCTGGAATGTAGTACCCATAGGGTGTGGATCATTGATTTTTGCACTGAATCAACGGTAGAAGCTTTATATAGACATTTATTGCTTATTGGTGATTCAAGAGTGTGAGTTAAAAACAAAAATTTTTTGTACAAATTTAACAGGGAATCATCTAATCAGCATGAGATTTTAGCCATGAGCAAAGCAGTGAAGAGGAATTGATCAATTTGACTTTGGACCTCCAGCGATAGCAAAAGAAAATGGACAACTATCAAAGTAGACTACCATGGTACTGTGATTATTTTTGTGGTATGGGCTTTGTTTTGATTGGAAGCAATTCTTCTCCTATGTGTGTTCAGATAAGACGATCTGCGGCGTATTCCAGCCACTAGTACTTATAGCCGTTCTGTTGAGGAGGACTGATTGTTCGATGGTACGATTCCGTTGTCGTGGTTACCTGAAAGAAACAGATCACAATATAAGTAAATAAATAAGTGAATGAGTATATGCAATCATGTTGCTCATCTATTTACTGGCTTATTCGTTTCGTTTGAAACCATATAAATTCATCTATCCACACATCTGCGACCATTTAGACACTATTGCCCATGTATTGCACCCCTTTGATGTACGAATTTCGGCACGGTTGTTCAAAGCGAATTTTTGAGCTGTTCTTTGAGCTCCTCCGCATCGAACGACCAAACGAGTATCTCAGAAACATAGTTTGTTGCGTCCTTACTGGATAATAATCAGTACGAGATCACTGATTTCAGTGCCTATTTCGACTTCGCTTCAATGACATGACTTCAACTTTGGCCAGCAACGCGAAATTAGGTGACTTCGTAACTTTACTGATGACTATTACATTTTGTAACTACAAGTTTCTTTGCAACTGCAAGTTTGCAATCAGGCGTGTGTCGAATATCTAAGAAGTTAGCATGTTGCCTCAAATAACAATTACAAGATATGTTGAAATTTGAGCGTGGTCTTTGATATACTAACGATACCACCTAAGTCAGTCGAATGTACAACACTGTTGTTCAGTAATAATTTCATACAGTGCAAGATGTTCGTCGTCGCCTACTCTTGGTATAGGGGATTGAGGGCCCTGAGAGGAGTGGCTAAAGACTAAGGGTAGCGTCCAACTAATGGGACCATCAAGGTCGAAACACGTGTATCGGGCTCAATAAGTCAGCCCATTCAACAGACTACATACCATGTTGACTCAAATAACAATTGCGAGATATTTAAGGAGGTTCAAGAGTTTGGAGGTCGATATCTAAGATAGTTCAGCTATAACTTCTAAGATTACCGAAAAGTAAAAGGTCCTGCTCTGTTTATTGACGTTACTTGTGAATTCATCTAAGAACAAGAAATATTTCGAGAAAACTTGGTGAGAATAAAATTGACAAAATTGGCTTTTTTACCACAACAAAGCTGAATGTTCAAAATAGTATACAGGTCCACGAATTTAATTTGCCTTTCTTCAGAGCCTAATCAAAACACTCAAAGTTGCGTTCTCTAATACGTATAGCTTCTATGTTTGTTTTCTTATTCGCAAAAGAAACGATTCAAACATGCCTCGTACTGTCGATCCTGCTTCTTCCGTTGCCGAGGTGCAGTATCCGCTTGTGGAACATCTTCTTCATAGACCCTGGAACAGCAACAAACACTGCATTGCGTCAACGAGAAGAATCGGTACGCTTGTCACTTACACATACTCTTCACGTACAGATGGGGCTTGAACCCTTGGAAGTCGGAACCAAGAGAAAAAGGGTGACACGCGTTCTTCGACAATAGGCGTCTTCTCGATCACCATATGATAGACTTCTTGGAAGCACAGTACACAGTAACACTGAATATGGCAATCCAGAAGGCATTCTTGAATATAAACTACATATGTTCACCCATATACAGATAACACGCGTGCACCATTCTGAAGGATGTTGAAATTGCCAATCTGAGGCTACTTAGTTTCAGCTAAGAAAAAAAGTCAATGATTTACTTCACACACGCTCCACTAAGATACCAATCAAGCGCATCAGTACACCGAAATCTGTGGAAGACTTGAAGAGCAAGCACTCCTTTTCTAAGAGTCTAAATGCTTCTCAAAACCAAAGCTAGGTGTGTTTTGCCGTTGGTACTCTTCTGAGAAAAAAAAAACTTTGTGGTTTGAACGAATATGAACTTACCAGAAAGAAGGCGATCAAGAATCCGATAAGCCAACCGACCCAAATATCGCGCCAATGGTTCTTGTATCCGTTGATTCTTGAGAACGAGTCCACTATGCTAAGGCCGATGAATCCGAAGATGAGAAATGGCCGAAGCAGTGGTGCTCCGCGAAGGTTGATCATGTAGTAGATGTAGCACTGAATTTCTTACTATTTATTGATGATGGCTAAATGCTACACGAAAATAAATCGTCTGATGTTGACGTCACATTATAGTTATTTGCTGTCGTCTTGCGACAAGGCTATCAGTCCTCACGAATTTTCAAAATTTTGGCCGTAAAAAAGCATCTATGGTGAAAAGAAAACCAGTAAGATGCAAAGACTTATAAATTATGTCACTCATGGTTTTGAAGTGGCGTACAATAACATATGATTATATAACAAGTGTAAGTGGCGGAATGATCTGAGGTGGTGTGCAATGTACATCTTTGCCCCTTTGATCCTCTCCGCGCGATAATCAAACCCATCATCTCTACGAAGCCGTCAAATTGATACCAGACGATAGCAGAAGGTAGGTTACGGATTTGACTATAATAAGCCTAAAGAACAGCAGGGAATCAACTCATTTCAAACCACGTGAGAAACATACTGCTCATTATTTGTGTTTTATTAAAAATTTTGATTTTTTTGTCATAGTTTGTATATCCAGTGAATTTATCTCGTTAAAACTTTCTACAGCCTTGCCGAGGTTTGTAATTTTCGGCATACGCGCGTTTCGGCAGCATCATCAGCACCACGTACCCGACAGGTCGTCTTTGCTGAGAGCAGGAAAGGTCGAACAAGTCGTAGTGTTCGCTAAGTGAAAACAGTGCGTGGTCTTTCTTTAGTCGACAGGCTTCGGCTGTTATACAGTACATACAGAATGACTTATAGTCCGAAAACTCATTATAAAAGATTCAATATATCTCATTAGAACTTTCCGTAGCAATGCTATGACACTGATAATGGGGATGCCACCGAAACGTACATATGCCGCAAATTATGACCCTCGACATGGCTATAGAAAGTTCTAACGAGATATATTGAATCTTTGATAGCGAGGTTTCAAAAACAGTCGACTATATATCAAAATTCACTGAATAGATAATCGAAAAGAGACTGAAATAGGAGGATCGATAGGAAAAGCGACATCTTATCATTTTGAGACTTCAAAACGAACCTTTCTGCGAAAAAAAAAGTTTATTAATCGGTAATTTGACTGACAATGAAGACAACTAAATCAGTTCATTATGATCACCACGACTGGTCCCAGTAATTGTTGGAGTGTGAGAATATAAAAAATACCGCAATGATTGGAGTTAGCTTAATGTGTGTTCTACTTCTATGCCGTGTTTTATGCGAAGTAACATCACATATCATATGTTGCGGCTCCGATCACTTTTAGAATCGGTTTATATCTTGTATTCAACATTCAAAAAGGTTTTCGGACATATACGTATGGTTCTGCTTCCTGTTCGCAAATTTCTATCTTATTTATGAATGCGGTCTAATATTGGTGGATTAAAAGCTCCTTAGCGAGCGGCTATGTTGAGTTTCGCGCATATACTTGAAGTAGTGAGGTAGTCCTAGACAAAATTGGCACAACATTCGGATCACGAAAAGATGGGAGCCCTAGTGGGTCCGAAGCCTAGACAGGTTGCTTCTCCACATTAGTGAGCAACCCTACCACTGCACTACCCGCCAGCACGTAATGTCTACAAGGTAACATCAAAGATGATGTAAGAGCTTAAATAGAATAACTGAACGAACTGATGCGAATATGGCAGAGTAGCTGGAAAATGCGGCATGAAGAGACGGGAAGGTGAGCCAGGCGTATCTCAATTCGTCTGCTCCTCGATAATTGCACGCCAAATGCGGTGACGGTGACGGTGAGTGCTCGAGTGGTGCCGTACATGCACTAAATTCACTATTTCTTTCTTACATAGACATGAAACTAATATTTGCTTGTCTGACAAGGCCTCTGAAATATCAAACGCAATCGGAGGCTTTATGGCAACGTTTGCTGCAGGAGTAAATGTTCACTTGAGAGAGGCAGTAAAAAATTATTTCAACAAAAAACAATTAGTATGTGAGCATAAGTAATACTTGTGACTGTATACTCTGGTCGATTTCAAGTCAAAGATTGATTTCAATTTGCCGTATATTCACTACCTTTTATGATTTCGATATCACGAGTTGAGAGAGACTTTATTCGGCTTAAGCCCGATGTTTTGAGAATATTGTGACGTACAGTTTTTCATCCACCTTTGTGCGCTGTCCGGCTTTTGTCATGGGTCTCTAACTAAGTTTCTGAACTTGGTACAAAAATCCAAATTTATTTTTCCAAGTAATCGGAAGCATCAAATAACATTGACTAAGATCCGACCCTGTCAACCGGTAATTTGGCAGATGATTTTAATATTCAGACAAGCAGATTCGGAAGATTTTGAAAGATGCAGGCAAGAAATGGAGCAATGGCAAACGGATTCCGCACGGTCTCACACAAGCTCAAAAGAACAGGTGAAGGCTAATCGCGAAGCTCATCTTCGTCATCATCGCCGCTCTCCATTTTTGAACAGAACTGTCATCATTGACGCGAAGTGGATCTTCTTCAAGAGCCAGCGGCGTCCAAATCAGTGGTTGTCACCACGTCAGCAAGGAACACCAAAATCGAGACCAAATCGATTTGCGCCAAAAGCAATGTTGATCATTTTTCGGGCCGCAGTGGGCCGATTCATTGGGACTTGTTGTAAGCCGGTCAGACCCTCCAACGCTGAACGATATTGTCAGCAAATGGATTGTTGCAATCGAGCAATTTCACGTCACCGCCGTCGCCAAGTCATTTTGCTCCAAGACAATGCAAAGCCACACGTAGCCAAGAAAACAAGGAAGCAGTTTCTTGACTGGTTGGTTTGCATCGAAGAATAATGAGTTTGAAGAGCGCGGACTTGATTTGTTGTTGGAGCGCTGGCAAAATTGCATCCAAACAGACAGAGAATATTTCAATTGATGTTATTTGGTACTTCCGATTACTTGAAAAAACAAATTTCTAGATTTTTGGATCAAGTTCGGAAACTTAGTTGGAGACGTGATGTAACCGATTGCTTTGATACTTCTTGCCCAGAAATTCCATGGACGCCTCGGATCTAAGAAAAAGTGACTTACCCAATAGAGACATTACACAGCGAGAGAAAGTACGGACGCTGATAACCGGTCATCAGCTTAATCGTATCCACGAAGATCTGTGTCACCAACGCTCCGCACATAAAGACAGCTGCAAACTATTCATATTTTATGTCAGGTATCTTACAACAGTAAATATCAGAGTGAATGGAATATTCTGCTCCGTTTCAATCTTCCTCTTGCTTTTGCGCTTTAATATATTTCCAGCATCATCATCGACGTTGGGAAGAGGCTTCTCCAGATGTAGAATTTCAAGATAAGTGGCTCATTATTCGCCGACGTGACCCATACTGCGAATAGACGAGAAAATTCTATCAGGAAACCCAGGTAGATTCCTGCTATAACTCAGCCCTACGAGCTATCTTTGCTTGCTTCTCACAGTAAAACACGACGAAAAGAAAGGAATTTATGATAAAGATGTAATATTCTTTGTGTTTTCAGATAGGTGAGCTCCACTTAAAAAGTTTGACGCGCAAGTGGCATAGATATGAGCTTTCGTAGCGTCCGTTTCAGTGAAACGGTGATTATTTAGGTTACAAATATTTAAGCGTTAGGTTAGAAAGAATGTTCTGGGGCACTTGTAAAAAATTAGAAATTTATGCATGAAGTCCAAGCAAAGACAATAACAACTAGTCTTCAGAATATAGGCCATTGTTTTCTCCGACTTTCTGCCACCGGTCCGCCAAGTTTCGTATGTGGTCAAAGTCGACTATTCTTTCGACTTTGAACCAAGGAACTCTTAACATGCTTCTTCAACTTCATCGAACGATTCAATTCTGCGACCATTCAAGAAGTGCTGCATTGATCGGACATGGCCTAAGTCGGATGGAGCGCAATCTGGACTGTAGGCAGGATGTGGCAAAATCTCGATTCCGTCCATTTCATCAGACTTGCCTATAGCCTTTTTGGCAGTGTGTGGTCTGGCATTGTCTTGCTGTTTCAGAATCACGAATTGCGATTCTATCGTTGGACATAGCGGAGGCTTGTGATCAAGTGAGAATAAAGACGAATGATATCTAGGCTTTTAATGGGCAAATACATATAAGAAACTGTCATATTCCTATTATATGTATGGCAGCTATCTCATATTTATTAAAGTGCTCCAGCACTTTCTTTTCAACCGTAGTAAAAAATGGTTGAGGTTGCTTGTAAGCACAAATGTATTCTAAACGTATCTAACTTACAGTTTCAAGAGGAGAACATTATCTTAACTGACAAAAAGACTTGTTCATTGAATGGATCGACTATGCGGTCTGTTCTTTCTTAGGAATTCATGCTTGTGCAGTCCAAAAAATCAGCTTCGAAAAGCTTAGGCTTCTGTCACGTTCAGTACTCGCATAATTCATTGTTCAGTTTTCCTCCATATAGCTTATTATTTCAATTACAAAGCGCTTTGGCGAGATATGGATTGCCTTTGAACAATGAAAAACACCATGCCGTTTTCTCATCTTGCCCTGAGTACTCCTACATATCACGCGAATGGACAGGTGTGCCTTTTGTAATCCTTTGCCTGTAATTCACATGAGCTACTATGACATATTACCATATTTTTAAATCATACCTCCTGATCGATAAGATCCTAGTCAAAATAACGTCTATCACACAACAGCCTACTCGGGTCAAAACCTACTTAGCTTCATACATCAAATACTTCAAAAACAGAGTGTTTTCTTTTACACATCAACGTTTGCTCGCCCATTATGAAACTGAGTTAGTGCAAACAGACTGCTTCAATAAAAACACTTTTACAATCAAGGAGGCTCCAGATCGTATCTTCTCTGTAACACTTTTATCAGGCCACCAGAAACTACCTATTAGATAAGAAATCTGATGATAGACTCTGTGCACAAAACCAATTCGATACCTCATCAGAGCGTATTGGGAGTTGTGGAATTCATTCAAAAGCTTCTATAATAATGCAGGACATGCGACGGACGAAACTGTATGGCTATTTTGTAGATTGACTTTTGAGGTCGATGATTAGCTATTTTCAGAAGTAAGCTGAGATGTGACAGACAATTGATGTGGAAAAAACGAATTGAATGCTAGAATTATTAGAACCTGCCCAGTGTAAAAAATACTATGGAGACAGATCAATAAAATGAAGTGCCAAAAGCTGACGATGGTATGACCTTCAAAACGATGAGCCTAATTTTTCTTGAAGATGTTCCGAAAATTTTACTTAACTCCAGAAATCGGAGCGCCAAAAAGAATCTATTTCATCGTGTTTGAACTGATCCGATCCTCAAACAATGACCAAATCAATGTTCATTTTTTTCAACATATTAGTTGTTAGGTGGTAATGATTTGGCAAAAAGACCTTCAATATGTCTACACTAGAAAATTGTGCAAATGTCGTTTTTATTTTCAAGAATATATTTCGAAAATGCTGCACAAGCCGTAGTGTACAACTTGGCAGAAAGACTTTCGCTTTCAACCACTGCACTTATTTGGTCTCTGAGTGAGGTAAACACATAGACTCTAGTAAGAGATGTTATCCAAAAATGTCCGTCCGGAGCGAAATTTCCAAGAATTTAGCCTCAGAGCTACGTGGTCCATTTCCATATGACGTAGATGAACTAGGAAAATGGACATCCTGTCTCTGATGTTCCGCTACAATGAATGACCTTTTACCACTAGCTAAAGATTAAAAGGCAAAAAAAAGAAGTGTGATGCCACTTATCTCCTTCAAAGTGTCTGAATGCATTATTCACTTCTGGCGCTCATTAGGGAACACCGAAGACTACTATGGCTAGATAAAACTAGTTTTAAATCGATTATGAAGTAGATGATTTATGTTTCCTTTCTAGCTATACCATTTTAACGACTTTGCATCGTCCTGGTTCGACGTAGAGAGTCAGCTGGAAGATTTCATGGAAATTTCTTCAATTACTTGAATACATGCTCTACTCTCCGGAATATGCTCAACTCAACATGTTAGATTAGGTTTGCCCTTTTCTACTCTACCGAATTGTCCCTTGCAGGAGTTAAAAGACACGCGTGCTGTCATATCACGCAGTAGGAAGTCTTTCGACGCAGAAGTGATACTTGTCGCCTTATCATGAGATATCACTAGCCACTTGTCAACTCCTGACATAGGTTCTTTTATTTTCAGAGTTTTTGTTAACTCTTTCTCAGAACAGCTATTTGCCTTGGATAAAACTTAGTCACAAATCGTAGTTTCACTGCCAGGTATCTCCTTATTATGAGGCAACTATACAAGAGATATTAGAAAGATGAAAAGGATAAAAATCTTGAAATGTTCAAATATCCAATTACTACACAAAACCAATACATTAACCAACCGATGAATCTCAGAAGTCTCCTTGTGAAGAGATGCACTTTGCATTCGTTGCAGTTCGCATACACCGTCTTTCGCGGCTTCGTTGAAAAAAGCCAGAACATCACCTCGCCAATAAGTATCTAAAATATCGCCGAATCGTTGTTCAGACAGACCGTCCAGTGAAAACACTGTGCGGCTCAAAATCTTTGTTCAGAATTCCATAGAGTGTTCCGCCCTAACAACGGTCTCGAAAACCCGTGCAACAAATTTGAATAAGATTTTCCGAATATCACATTAAGGTGATGTCAAACTTGATGCTATACAGAATGTCAAACTTCTTTCTCAAAAAAAAAAACTCGCGTCATCAAAACATATAGCCCCGATATGCACAAGGTGGAATGCAGCTGATGCAAGAATAATGTTTGCCCCCCAATGTCAAACCAACATATCTACGCTTACGATGGATTTTAATCGAACAACAATTTGATTCTGTAGATAATTGCCCATGATACATAAGTATTTTAACCACCTTGAATGAAATTCTGATTTTGTGAGACTCATGACACATGATTGCTTCACTTTTTGCTTCAAAGAGCGTATTTGAAATATAAAAATGAATGGGAAAACGGAATTTTGCTCAAAACAACCATGCCTATGTTAGGAAATCTAGAAGTTTAATTTAGTCTCAGTTTCTAATAATCTTAATCTCGAACATATTTGTTCCTTTGAAGATGGCATGCACCGTTTTTTGGTAAACGATTATTAGAAACCTTCTTCGCTGGACAGAGATTCTTCATCGGACTTTTCGAAGTCGAACTTAAAAAAACAATTTTTCAAAACTGCGCTTGTGTTAAAAAAGCCCTTTAACGCGGTTGTAACAGTGAAAAAAATTACGTTGAACCTCGTAGTGCATTTCTGCTCAGCTAAACTCTATGATTGACTTCTCAACAGACTGTACTTGTTCAATAGCTTGAAAACGGTAATTTTGAACTTGCAGTTAGCTCTATAAAGGCTTTCACACTGCGTGTTAAAAAGAAAAGTAAATACGCTTCATTCTAGGATTTTATTTGCACGTAAAAGTTATGTGTGAACCAAAAGCACACGGAATAGTAGAGGAAACCTTGAAGTACTAGGTTGGAAAGAAGGTTCTGAGGCACTTGTAAAAACCGTATATTTATGCATGATTTCCAAATAAAATTGATAATAGCTATTTTTCAGAAAGGCCATCGTTCTCTACAACTTTGTGCCATCGGTCCGCCAAGTTTCGGATCAAGGAGAAGTATCCAGCTTTGGGTCAACTGGAAACGTGTTTTGATGCAGCAAAACAATACCAGACCGCACACTGCCAAAAGATCGAAGAGAACTTTGATGAAATGGACGGAGTCAAGGCTCTGCCACATTCCGCTTACAGTCCAGATTGCGCTCCATCCGACTTTGGCCATATCCTATCAATGCAACAGTTTCTGTAAGTTCGCCGATTTGAATCGTTCGATAAAGTTGAAGAAGCATGTAAAGAGTTCTGTGATTCGAAGCCGAAGGAATGGTAGTTCGACCAGATCCGAAACCCGGCGGACCGATGGGAGAAAGTCGTAGAAGACGATGGCCTTCATTTTGAAGATTAGTTATTACTGTTTTTGCTTGGAATGCACGGATCAATTGCCAATTTTTTACCAGTGCCCCAGAACTTTCTTCCCAATCTGAGATCAGTTTATTGAGAAAACCTGGAAATCATTTCAAAACGGAGAAAAGTTCCAAATCATACAAAAGAAATTTCGCCTTTTCGAAATGCAGTTGAAGTGTGTAGTATTTTTTGATCAACTATTCATTGTTTCTCTAATCATCCTGCTCAATTTTGGATATTGCATGAAAAAATACAGTTTCGAAGCTAGCATTTTAACATAATATTCTTTCTACATCTTATTACATTGACTTAATGTCAAAAATAGTATCACTGCACGGTTAAGAAAGGCTTTTCAATCATAAGAGTTTTATATGCGCAAAAACATGTGGGGGGAGAAGGATGTGTAAACTATGAAGTAACAAAGTTAAAAATAATAACCAGAATTTTTTTCAAAGTCGGAAAAACCAACTGCATAGCGGCAATCACAGATCACCTGTGAATTACGCTGCGCGCAGCGATTTCAACTGCCTTTGCGAAAGGTCCGAAATTGAAAAGATTAAAGTAAGGTAGTCTACAACGACTCTTTTGGAGGTAAAGAAAAAATCATGTGTTGTCGAAAATCCGATTTTGTTGCTTTGTGTTCAAGAAGATTTCGTTTACAACTATTGTTACTCTTTCCTCAAAATAAGCTTCAACGGAAGAAGATGTTGTGCTGAACGATAGGAACACGTCTGGCGTTATACAAGGCGCTCGCAAGCATTCTCAGCTGCAACGCAAACATCGTACGGCCGCACCCATTCACAGCAACTCGCAGACAGACGAGCTTTGTGTGTTTTTTGTCTTCGCCTTGAAGCGCACTTGTCAAGACGAAAAGTCGTGGAAGAAGCAAGCCCTGATCACTACATTACCGTGCCGGGGCAATGTGCGTTTACACTGCATTGAAGCTCTCGCTCTGCTTCTCTATCAGACGAGTTTTGATCGTAGGGTATAGCATTATTAGTCTCGTTCCGTTATGAACGGTATCACCGTCTTGTTTCCTTCATGCAGCACTGTTTGAGTGGTATTCTAATGGGATGAGGACTTCAAGTTCAATAGCTAAGACGCTATAATTTTTAGTTCTACTGCTTTCCAGTGGTAATATGATGTTGAAATATACACCTAAGAAGATTGAGTAGTACGCAAAAACTTCACCTCCGGCGGGAGAACCCCTGTGTCAGTCTTACCGGGGCACGTGCTACCACTAGACCACTAAGGCCACCGCTTTACCACGACAATTTTTTCAACATGAATTATCAAAGCCACTAGAATCTTCTTAGATAAGACGTTAATAAAGCGGTGCTCACAGATAATGTTTACAGTGCTAGTGGCTATACTATTCAAAAGTTCGATTTCATACCACCGGTCATTTTAGCTCTCTTCAGTAAAGACGCTGTGGAAAATCTGATTAAATTTTGACTTAGTGGAAGGAGCTGATCAAGAAACCCTGACAAATCTTTACGATAGCCAAATTATTCACTCATATAACGAGTCATGCCAAGTGTTCCCCTGATTTTTTGAATTTTCAAAGCCTTTCAAAAATGCACATTTTATTTGGTATTTGTTCTCTCCAACCTTCTAAGAGCTTCGTACCCTCTGAAGAGAATAAGGTTTAGCCGTAACCTGAATCAACGACTCTGAACAACCTCTTCAGATTTTTACTATTACGAAAATAGAAAATGCCGTAAGAAGAAATTTCAGTTTGCTATGGGAACTCTTCACTTACCACGAGAGGTGGTAATGTAAATCCTAAGCAGTACAGAAGAGTATCAGAAACGTATACATTGAAATCTTCAGGTACATAGTTCGGCTTGTACAGTTCCACATCACGGCAGTAAAAAACACGATGATGAAATGGAAAGACGGTCGTGAATCTGAATAGGAAAAATTAACGGAATCAACTTTTGAGCCCAAATATAATAATGCATCCGCTTCGAAGCTTCCAATTAAATTTTATCCAGCAGTAAATAATGCTATCTTTATCTATTCATTATTACATGTCGTGTTTCTGAAATTCGTAGTACTACAGTACTAAAGTAGCAAAAATATTATATAAATGATTGCAATCTAACCATAAAGCAATCTAAAACTATAACGAATCTTGATATCATATGATACCTCATCTTGTAAACATAGGCCATCCAGCAATCCACTGCATTGTTCTCTTCTGACTGTTTAGGAAATGTGGTTGAGGAAAAAGTTCCTTAACACCCTCCAAAAATTTTTTATGTTTGGTCATACAGTATCGGTTATTGTAAATTCATGAGAATATCTCGGGAGTATTTCCATAAAAAACCCACGACAAGGTTAGTTACAGTGCATCACATTCTAATTAACTCTTCGGATATCGAGTGATGACGATGGACAAATTGAGCTTCGAGTATTGATACGATATTGCTAGAAGTGACAACTTTCGACAGGAGATGCTGCGAAGGAGATCTGTGGTGCCAAAGGTAAAGGAACTTTTTGATCTCGAGGAGCTACCGCGTTCCGGCTGGCCATTGAACGATGACGATAAAGACCCACAAGAAGCTTAGGATGCGAAACCGTCATCAAGCACTCGTGAATTGGCAACAGATTTAGCGTCGATCAAGAGATGGTCTGGAATCATCTTCAAAAACTTGACTTTGTCCACAAAAAGCCTCGCCAAGATCCGCACGTATCGACTGAGGCTCAAGCCAATCGCTGCGTTGAATTTGCGCCAATTGTTGCAGAGCCCGTGGAACGATCAATTTTGGAAGTCTTTGTTGTATTGCCCTTATTTTCTTTATTTTGTCTTTTATTTGGAGAATAATTATTGTTGTTTTAATTAAATTTATGCATAAATTTAAATTTTCAACGGGTAACAAGGAAGTTTTTCCTCAGCCTAATAAGAAGCAGTTTTGGCAGTATGATTGAAGTAATTCAATTATACCGGTAACAGTCTAAGTCATGGTTGTATGACAGCTCTGGGTAGCACAGAAATTTGTCACTTTTTCAGGACAAAAAAAAGGTGTAGAACTGTTACTAAAACAGGAGCACAAGTCCAGTGGGTTTGAAAATTCCAAAAGAAAGCACTAAGGATTGCAAAAATTAATTGAAGGAAATAATTGTTGTAGACGGCTCAATACCGTCACATATCATGTTAGAAACCAAAGTCAGAATCCATCACAAGAAATAAACGAGGTGTTAGAACTTGCATTTAAATTTTCAGCTATTCAAGAAGGCCCCATATTTTACTTTATATTCAAGCCAAGAAGAAGAGAACTACATGTCATGAAAAAAAAAACAAATGGTAACAGTTCTTTCCACAGAATTCTTATTATAATTTATCAGAATCTGTTACTACAATAGTGAGAGTATGCCTCTCAGCTCACAAGTGTACCCACAACTCAGAGTACCTAACGAAATAGGTGTAGAGACGCACCGAAGGTAATACCAAAGAGCCCAAAGGCAAGCTAATCCCACTACGTGAAGAATGAATGTAGGAAGAATGAAGTAGTTGACCATTGGTCGACGAGATGAGATCGTTAGGCCACCAGGTTGCGACGCAGAATACACCTGCAAGGGACAAAATTTTGTGCATATTAGTATAATTTTGAAAAATTCTGAAAGTTTCAGTCATCTTCCACTTCTTCGTCTGAACAACCGAGAAAATTTTTGCCATTCTTTGAGATGTTCTTTTTCACTACTAAACGACATATGCCATATGAAATATGCAGTCAGGATGTATTAAATCTAAGCGAGTTTCAAAATAGTCAATTGAAAATGTTGGTACATAATTACTGGCGCAATAGCCGTAAGCCAAGCCATACATTCAGTGTAAATAGTTTGGCGTCCATTCCTCTGTATATGAGGTATATCCTCGAGAAACTGAATGAACCAAAGGACACTGCGTTACCGATGAGGTGGAAGGGCCGAAGCACCTATCCAGCACTCTATAAGTGCCATAACAGACCTCTTGAAAGGCTCAAAATATACTGTCACAATGCATTAATATTGAGCTGAGGTCGCAAAATAGTTGATTGAAAGTATTGGTTTACTAAATGATAAATGTAGAAACTGTTTAGCATTTGACTGTGATGCGAAGTTCAAACTAAGACTGGAAATGAGCTGAGCGAATACAGCTTGCTCATATAGTATCATATGTTTAGCGCTCTATATAAACACCTGGTAGAGGCATTTAAGAAACCGCTCCAGTGCTTTTTTCTCGTCCTTCTGGCAGCATCCTTTTATGTGAAGAGAGCAAATCGTCCGTAAACTCCACAAAAGGTACAACCGTAGCTCTGACAACATAGTACCGAGTAGGAGGAAGTGTTGTATAAAGGATCAACTCAGTATCTGAATTTGGAAGTCGGTTGCTAATTTTTTTGAAGGTCACAAGTCAAACTCAATCTTCTGCTCTTCGTTTCCGTACTTTCTTTCAAGATGGCTCTCCATATCGACTAAAAGTCCATTGTCGAGTCCGTAATTCTAGCAATAGTGCTTTATCACTCGTGCCTCCTTTGTGAACTACTCATTGTGACTCGCGATCTGTTGTAGAAATTCTTATAACTGCCCTCAAAAAAAAACCAGTATTCCACCCTTTTGAATATGCCGAAAAACAGTAAAGAATATATTTGATACTCAGCCAATATCAACTTTGGTATGCCTCCGAAAATATGACCATCATCATGCTCTGAACTACCGGGAGGATGTTTTTACTAAAGGAGCGATGATAAGTTATTGAGAGCTAAGTTTTATCTTTGTCCTTTTCGTCGTTTGCTATCAACAGTATCTCTTGTGGCATCAAGTTTTAGTCTGAAATTCTAACTAAGAAGCAGTAAGGAGCAGAGTAACACGTTGAAGAAAGTAGAGGTTTCTTTAACGCAAGTGCAATTTTTCCAAAACACTTCCATTTCTTCAAGAATGTGAGGTGTTTCATATCATCCACTATACTATATTTCATTTCTTGCCTTGTTCTTTAATCAAAATGTGTTGAGTCCGTACTGGGCATCTACCTAAGCCCTACTTTTTTAGAGTCAGCTAGCCCAATAGTAGGTGCTCCTCTATGATACATATATAAAAAACAGCGAGTCATGTCATCATAGAAGTACGCAAGATGGAAAATAGATGACTGTGCGCCAAAGCCAACACCGCGTTACACTCGATGCTGGAATCCGCTCAGCAACGTTAACAAGTTTCCCGGTGTTTGTTTAGTGGCTCACACATTATCTACTAAATTTCCAATAATGTTCTGAGTTCGCTGTGAGTATAGAAATTGTAAGATATTTATATATGTCTTATAAAAAATTGAAAGCGTATGAAATTCAGAAAAGCTTCTATCTCCAAACATGAATAATGCTGAAGAACCAACACCCTTTGAATAACAAATAAGTCTCACTGTGCCTGCTCATTGCTTTGAAGTTAGTATTTATTTAGTAATCACTAATCGAGAGCGGAATGGCGCAATGGGTACCAATGCGGTATATAGAAGTAAAGCAGCAAGCAAGCCTCTGGGTTGCTCTCCTACGCAGCACTCTCTAATCATTTAGCGAACGCTTCAGACAACGCATTAGCTCGGCTGCCTCCATCATTTTGAGGAGAATCGCTTCGACCAGCAATATTCGTCATTCATAAAGAAGACGAGAACCTCAAGTAACATCCAAAGCAGCACGTGGCAACATTCGAGGACCTTTGAGGAGAATGATTGCGTGGAACGAAACGAGTGCAAAAAGTACTGGGATCCACACGGTAGATTGTGGTAACGGGCCGTGTAAAAGGAGAAAGATCATAAGTCATTAAAGAGCAGCAAAGTAACTTCTTGATGCCGTTGTTCCATAATTCGGTTCACAAAACGAAGAAAGATTCTAAGCAGCTTATAAAAATGGTTTTAAAGAATCATAATTGGAAGCCTATGTGTACCGAAGTCTGTGCGCACGGTCTCCAAAGGATCAAGAGATAACTTTAAGGTCTATTTGGAAATGGGACTTTCGAAAGATTGGATTAACCATCCAACTCTCTCAAGTGATACTGAAGGTTTCGATGCTTACAATGGAAGCGTGAACGCTACTAAACGAGACTGCAATAGTGATTTCCATGTTGACTTTTGATAGCGTTACCAAAAGAAGTGGAAAATCAAAGACGTAAAAAAAAACACTGAAGACAAACTGAGATCTTGAAATGTTGAACATGAGATTTTTTAGCCGTTCCAAGAAACACCTCACTTAGTTTTTAGACTGTCGAAGCACTCTGAGTGCAAATAAACAGAAAGTGTAAGAGCATAAAGCGATGATCAGTAGAGCTCTAATGATGTTCTGAACCAGAAAATTTTCAAAATATCTTAGAGATTCTGTTACACAAGAGTTGAATGATCGTCAATTATAATGAAGAACATCATACACAGTGATTTTCATTCAGCGGTAATAATGTTCGAAGTGAGGTTATTTGACGGGGGAAATCGGGCGTCCTCCCAATCCTCGTTATGTAAAAGATCTTGGAGAACACCGTGAACTTGAGGAATTTTGTGCAGTGACGAAATAAATAAAAAGAATACGAGGAAATTTATCTTATCGTGATTGAGATAATTAAAATTATGTACTGCTCACTATTAGTGGAAATATCCCTGATACTGGATCTTCTTTCACTTATTTATCGCCTCATTCTCTCACAAATTTCTCATTTGTTAAAATGAATAGATAGATGTAGAAAAGACTATAGACCTCCGATTGAGCCCGTGAAGGCGGAATAGACATAATGTTTGCCAGATTATCGACGATAGGTTGACATTTGGTCAATAAGGACGATCTAAAGAGTTGGAATGCGAAGAATCGCAGCGGTAGACGACGTAGTACGGTGATCGAGGCCGATCGAGGAGGGCAGTGCTGCGGTGTATGCAAGGCGCCTGCGCAAGGGAGGTGCCCGCTGAGCAAACAGGTGACCGGTCGGTTAGGCCAGTGCTGACTGATGCTGGCGAACTGGAGTCAAGAAGAAGCATGTGTTTCAACTAGCATGAACGTTATCTACCGACTAGAATTCACGCAATTCGCAATCGATACCCGCCGAAATCCGCTGGGTTGTGCTTCCTCGAAGATATCTAGTCAACTGGGGGCAGTGCTACATTCTCAAGAGCTTTCAGATGTAAACGTCTCAGTTACCAATGCATATCACTACTTTCTTTCCCTCTCATACTAGAGAACACTCCGGTTTTATTAACCTCAAAACGTTTTTTTCTTCAAATAGAATCATTTCTAGCGCGCTGACTACTATGACACTACGTGGCATGTGTGCGCATGAGTCGTATTTGTCAGAATGTGCGTACCAGTTGTTCGTTCCAGTTCGAAAACGAAAGTTTCTTCGAACAACAGGTAACCACATGGAAGTAGCTCCACTGCTTCACCAAGAATTTTGGACGTCAAAAAGGTAAGACCATTTCAAATCCTGTCAGGATGAACCTTTTCGAGACTACGTGCTTTGCATGAGAGAGTTACCTTTTCACTACCTCATAAGGGCCACAAGTATTAGGGAAGCAGAAAAAAGACTTGCATCCCAAGCGCAAACAGGTTTTGTAAATTACAAAATGCCTGGATATGCACGTTACCAAGGCAGTTAACGTTCTATTAGAGATGTTTTTGAGTATCACAATACTACCGATCGTTTCTAGTGTCTTAAGACCACACTCAATTTCAATATACCTGATGATTATGCGCATGTGTCTACTACGCATACGCCATGCATGCGGTCTGTTATGGGCACTTATACAGTGCAATACACGTGTTTCGGCCTCGCAGCCTCGGCCAATTGGATACTGCCTTCCGTCTTTAGCCAATTCTCTCGAGGTAACCCGAACCCCTTACACAGCCGAGAGGAATTGAGTGTACAACACTGCCCAACCAGTGATATCTTTCACTTGACCGCATGTGTAAATAGTACGCCTGATCGTTCTCTGTGTGAGGGGTTGGGTTCACCCAATAGGATTGGCTAGGACGAAAGGCACTGCCCAACTGACGGGGCTGCCAAGGCCGAAATACATGTATTGGGCTGCATAAGTGCCCATAACAGACCACACTGATGGTTCAACATAATTATTACATATATCACGGTGCAAATATTAGAGGACAACGGTTTAGCCGCACGACGATTTACCGACTACAAAATTTCAAATTGTGACTAATGAGTGGCATGCTCGGTCTGATATCAACAGGACCGCAATAACCCTTCCGTTCAAACCACTAACTACGCATACGTCCCGTTAAAATAAGTGAACCGATTCTAGCGTAATCTCTCACACCGAGGACGACATCAACCGAACACTTCGATTACCAGGATTAATTACCTTCAAGGAGGAAAGATTTCACTTTATCATCGCTGATTGCAATCAGCACAGCAAAGTGAGAAGATGTTAAGAAAAGAACCATGATACAAGTACAACTAATGGATGGAATGAGTGTCGCCAAGCCTCACCTTTAGAACTAACGATGTCAAACACATAGTCAAACGAACAGCTCTGCAAATTTAGACCTCTGAAGAAGATAAGAATCAACTCTTAAACTATATGTCCCAAATTCAGAGCTCCATATGAACAAACCCTCTCCAAAATGTTTAACCACTTTAAAGGATAAGGATAAAGCTCTCGGCGTTGATCAATCCCTGAGGGATGCGCCATGCTTTCGACTTCAATTTTTTTAACTTCGTTTGAGGTGATTGAATGCATATCTGGCCTTTACATTGACTCGCGGAGGCCTCCCGCTGAACCGAGTCAGTGCTGCTTATCCTCCCAGACAAGTCTGAGACCTGTCTGGTACCAATTTACCGACCCCGGAGGGATGGATGGCTTGGTGAGCCATGAGCGCGAGATCGAACCACTGACCTCATGTGCGACGCAGGGCACCTCTAACCACTGCGCCACATGCGCCACTTAACCACTTTAGTGCTCCAAATAAAGTATGAACTCGAGAACGCCGTAAACAATCGAGATGCATGTCCCTATGGTGGAGTTAAAATCAACCGTGGACTTCACGATCAGGCTGGACGATCGTAGTAAGAGAGTTTACGACTGCAAACGAGAAGCTTCAAGTTGACATTGCCACAAATGAACAGACAACCAATGCATTTGCTTCTCTAATCGTTACCATATCGAAGTTAGCAGAGAACTGAGGACTCTTAAAGGAAGCGGAAGAAGCGATGGCAAAGTGCCACAGCCAGATATTTGGTGAAGAGTTATTTCGGATGAAAGTTGGAAGAAATGACGAAAATTATAAGTCAATCGGAGCTAGAAATTAATCAGATTCTGAGCCGCTTAATTACCAATTCCAGCTGATTTATTTTGTCTAGTCCTAAGCGATAAAGTGACTACCAAGTTTATGCGACTGCTAGCACATAAACAGTACTGCAAGCAATGCTCAAAAGGTCAGATATAATTGCAAGGACTGGTCGCAATGAATGACGAAAGAAGAGTTCTAATGATTTCGACAATCAACTCAAGAAACCCAGGGAGCTGAGAATTAAGACCAGTAAGGTTGACCACTCAGGAGAGTGGTGCGATCTATTCGATAAAGATTGAGGGCAGCTAGCTGCAAGAATGTTTCATAGAATTTCTGCTGTCTGAGCCATCGGGTAGCACACAAAAATTTGAAGAACTGCGCGCTAGCATATGACCGGCTAAACTGCATATGCATGCACAATCCATCCTGCCTAACAAGTGCATTGGCTTCAATTCAAACCATGGCATAAGAATTAAAGGGATAAGACGTTAGATAACTTGAATGAGAGACACACAGGAGTAAGCAAGTGGCACGTTGGAAGGTGCTGCATTGATAATTCGAAAACAGTGTTCCTCAACATTCTCAGCTATTTTCATCAATGTTCCAGATTTTTTACATGTTTCTGCCTTTCGAAGTCTATCAATTAATGCTTCTCGTACTTCAGACCGATAGTAGTCGTTCATACCTCTTTTATTTGAACTATATTTGAAAACCTCGTTTTTAGAAATTCGATAAATCCAGAGAGGCTGATTTAGCCGTTTGCGAGGCTTCAAGAACGGCGACATACATATTTACGTTTCGGCGATCTCACCTCGTCAGAGTCATATGCCTCACTGGCCACTACATAGTAGGAAAGGAGAGGTGCAGTATATCAAAACGTCAGATGAGGTTGCTCTCACGAGGCCGCAAAATCGCCGAAACGCACGCGTGTCTTCGCCATAACAATATCTCGAAAAACTGCTAAATCAACCTCTTCGAATTGATCAAGGGTCATACTTTGTCTCGTACAATCGGCTACGGGTGTGTTTCTATCGTTTCTAACGCTCATCCACTTTTCCTCTGCTAAACAGATCAACTTCAACTTCAACATATATCTCCTTATACTTCATTTTCAACCTGAACGGATGTAGCTGATTTGTTAAATATCTTGTTTGCTGACAACATTCAGTCAAGAACAGAGGGCCATCCATTTGATCTCATTTAGACTTGAGACTGCTATAATCCTTTGAAATGTCTTCATTGTAAGGAGCTCAAAGATTTAGCTTTTTCATTTTTCAAATCCCGCTTCCTGTGTTCTCGCATTATCAGCATGTCAATTATTCAGTATGGTCGTTCCTCATGATGCATTCATCGCGAAACTGACATGCGTCGACTCTTTTCTTAGCTCAAAACTTGAGAATTTGAGAGACTTCTCGGAGAAGTTCAAATCAATAGTTCAAAGGCGCAAATAAATTCTACAAAATGCCATCCTGCTTCTAAATTTTTCCGACATTTGAATTTGCGAGGAAGGTGAAGAGTTACATCTTCAAACTTCTCAAAACACACGATGGAGCACAAAACGACGATGCCCTAATAGACACCATCCTGCTGCACTCTACCAAATTTGGACCGAGATCCTCAGTCGTTCTCGTGCTGGGAAGCAGAGATGCAAAAGAAAAATAGCAGCGTCTCATTACGCTTGTGAGGTCTGCACCGAACTTGAAGAAACCGAGCTTAGAAAATGAGCGCTTTTATAGTAGAGCTACAATCAACGAAAGATGTTTTAAATAAGGATGATCGTATAAGTGAAGAAATTGTTCTAAATGAGCTCATGGTCGAGATTGCAGCAAATGAGCAAAAGGGTAATATAATCGTTCCTTTTGAACAAGAATATTTGGCATTCAGAAAAAAGAAAACGGTTTCACTGTAAATACTGAGAGCACAAAAACGTTGTGTTGCCCAAGTTAGCATGGCAGACCGGAGCAAGGAATCGTGCGAGGAGATGGTAAAACTTCAAGACTATCTAGTTGCATAAGCTTTCACAGAACGTTAGACGGAAGAAAATAATCAATGGAAATCAGCAACTAGGCGACTTACTCAGACGGTGAGCTGCTTGATTTCAAGTTCCAACCAAATCACTGCGGTTAGAGTTCCAAGCGAAACTCATACAACAAAAGTAGCAATTGCAAGCAGTGTTCTCCAACATGATTTCTAGGCTGATCTCTTCACAAAAACTATCGAAATCACTTCCAAACATCGGCGCATCGGTTCATGAAATGGTATAGGTGATAAATGATCTCTCGGATTACTATGAAGACATGGAAAGGAAATATTTAAGAGAATGATGTGACTTCTGAAACAGCTTGACGACGCTATCAGTGGGTTGAAGAGACGCACTGATGGACTAAACAAGAATGGGGATGCGATCGAGACAGAGGGAGAGATCAAAACGCTCACGAAAGGAGTAAGCAGTATTCATTTCCGCATCGCAAAACCATTCAACTGTTCCGTCGCAAGTTGGTCAATCTGCGAGAGACATCTTCCAACCATGAAAAAAACCTCATCATTGGCTTCAGCAGAACACTAGAAAGTTCAACCGCAGATTGCAAATGAGGTGCTGCTTTGCAAATGTAGTGTTCTTGAAGACACAGATGACAAGTAGGACACAAAAAAGGAATTTTCAGGAACGAATGAGAGATTAAGCTCTTGCACGAAGGGGAGGCACAAGTTGACCACGTTTTTCACTGATGCCGCCAATCTCAGGCGAAAAGTCGGTTGTTCAGAGAAGATATATTGCTTGCGAAGGAATATAACCCAAAAAAGTTGGTGCATCAATTTATGGACAACAGTAAGATGTGAAATTAAAGTGACAAAAGCACAGAGTAGGCCAGCTTATTCACTATGAATCCGATCTAAAAGAGGATAGGGGTGAGAAGATCGGTGCCAAACGCTTCATAAATAAAACAACGCAACAACAAGAAAGAAGGTAAAATCTAAGCAACAACTTCGAGGTTAGCATGGCCTATTGTCAGGTGCGCGAGCACGTGGCGCACATTTGATAATGTCATCTACACGAAGAATCTGTTCAGCAGCCTCAGCAGCACTCGAAACCATACACAGTTTCACGTTGAACGACTCCACAACTCCCAACGCCATTACGTCCGCAATACCACCATGCTCAATATCTAAACACAGCTCTAAAGTTGTAGAAGCAATGAAAATTATATAGAAATATAGTCTGATAGATCGTTTCAAGCATTTCAGAGGTCTGATATGGCATTTATGGTGGGCTGACATACGTTTCGGCGTTCTTGTCCGCCTCGGCAGAGCTACACGCTCTACGGCTCAACTCTACTACTACAGCGGCGCCGAAGATGTGTCAGTCTAAACAAAGTGAGATATCACTTGATAGAAGGCTCTAGATTGGTTTTCGGTAGATGGTTTCCGAATGCATGCTACGAAGCATATATCAATATCTTCCAACCCGACTATGTTTGAGACGTCGTTTCAAAATTCAAGATGATATAGAAGAATGTCATCTTCGGCGCCGGTGCTCCTAGTGGGAATTAGCCGAAGAACCTGTGGCTTTCATGAGGCGAGCGAGGACGCCAAAACGTACGTCAGCCTACTAGATAGACATGCTATATCAGACCTTTGAAAGGGCTCTAAACATTCTGCCAGAGTGTACCGAGTTGTCACGTGAGGTCTCAAACATCGGCTGAAATGTGTTGTTATCTAGAAATAACTTTGTCAGATTTACAAAATATGATTTAGTAAAATTACTGCCACGACACTCTTACTGTGGAAATCAAAGCGGTCACAACTTCATAAAGAATAAGAGATAAAGCTCGAGGCGTTGATCAGTCCCGAAGGGATGTGCCATGCATCCGTTCATCTAGCATCGTTTTAGGCCATTGAATGAATATACATACGGCCTTTACAATGACACGCGGTGACCCAGCCATGTTCACGTCACAACTGCTATCCTCTTAAACAAGTCTGGCACCATTTTAAGAACCCCAGAAAAATGGGATGCTTGGTGAGCCTTAAGAGCGGAGTCGAACCATCGACCATCGATTGACGACCACGTGTGCCGCAGAGTACTTCTAACACTGCGTCACACTCGACTCTGTTACTCCGCGTTTTGAATCAATTACAAATAAGAAAGCACAGAGAAGATAAAAAGAAAAAAAAAGGCAGCTAACCAATTCCCATGTTATGATGGCCATTCGCATGCTCAGCTCTTAGCCTAGTGACCAAATCTGCGCTATCGAGACCTGCATTATCACAGATGATAGTAGGTAACTGAGCCAGAGCTCGACCGAACGATTCGACTGCTAGTGCCTCTTTCCCTGCTACCTGAAACCATATGTTATCACTACCTAGCTACTAACTACACCAGAGCATTCCTACTGACCTTTTGGCTTTCGACTAATACTGCGGTACTCATGAGAATTTCCGACGCTCCGGCTCCGGCTACAGTTTTCGATTCTTTGACATGAGTTATGAGAACACAGAGCGCATCATGAATCGACCTCTCCACTTCTTCCAGAATTTGTTGAGTAGCACCACGTAGCACAATGGAGCAAGCTTCGCCTGCAAGATATTTTTTTTATAAATCGTGGAAGACAAGGTGAGTGATATTAGCATCAAGAAAATGAACATTTGAACGCTAACCAAGACATGTTATATGCGTGATGACTAGTATTAACAATGACTTTAGTTCTACATTAAAGGATAAGAAGGATAAAGGTCTCCGCGTTGATCATCTCCTGAAGATTGCGCCATGGAATCGGCGTCAACTTCTAGCTGCATTCAAGACGATTGATTGGATATCTGGCCTTTACAATGATACAGCGCTAGGCTACCGATGTATCAAAGCAATGCTGCTATCCTACCAGACCGGTCTGGTACCATATCATCGACCCAGAACGGATGGAAGGTTTAATGAGCATTGAGCGTGGGGTCGAACCATCGACCACGTGTGTGTCGCAGAGAATCTCTGATTACCGCGCCACACGTGCTCAGTTCAGCGATTACCAATAAAAATTCTTCAGTTAGAATACTAGTAAGCACAGCACTCGATATACTGAGGAGAGACCTTCGCTAGTCATCTGAGGAACACACATACATACCATCACAAAATGTGAATTTGAACATTTAGAACTCCACCTTTCAAGCAACCATAAATATTGAACCTAACAAGAAAAAGAGAACAAAAGAGGAACACCGTCGGTGATCTGCAACAAAAGCTCCACTTCTTCAATCCTTCCTACATCAGATATAACACTTTACAGAGTAATCACAGAAGTTCTATGCGATCAAACAGGGAAAATTGCACCGTAAAGACATAGCTTGTAAATTTTAACAGCTTCAATCCTAATCAATAATGCCACGAAAATATTTGGGCTCAGATATACTTCTTGAACCACTTCGCGATGGCAGCTGAACGATGACAGAACTCAATCGCCAACGGCCCGCGATTTTCGCTATTGAATAAAATTTTTACTCCGTTTTGAAAGAGAAAAACTTGAGGTTTTCGGACTCTGTGATATTCCATGATTGCCTCTACATGGTCACATCCTTATTGTGGATATAGAACTCTTATGTACGAAGAAAACACAAAGTGCAAAAAGTAATTTTCTTTTCGCTAATACAGCGTTCTATGAACTTTCTAGAAACCAAATCTAGCCTCGAAATTGTTGAAATTTGAGCTATCGAAGGCTACTCAAACCCCTGCCAAAACCCATTCTCTGACCCAAGCCGAGAAAGCAAAGCAAGCAGAGTGTGAAACATAATATTATTTTGCTGCTATAACGTAACAAGAAAGGTTTCACAGGTTCAAAACACACTTGAGATTTAATCCTTCATATTATTATTGCAATAAAAAGGAAAAGTCCCCTCTCAGCTATAAAAGCCTCCAGAAAATCGCATATGCTTTTATATGAACGCCGTCTCGTACGGGTTGATCGGTATGTGGAAAAATCACTTTGCTCTTAGCGTGAATAAAATCTTGATTTGGCAGCTTTTTTCTATCGAAGTAATTGTAGGTGTATCGCTTGGTGGCTTGGAGACAACGTGGTATTTGCGAATTCAAAAAACGTGAAACCGCCGAAACGACAGCTGTTCAATTATTTGTACCATAATAACATTTTGTTTGGTTTTGAAAGAAAAATTGTCCTAGTTTAAAGTTGAGGAGAAGGAAAAAATTCTCGTTAATATCTAGGACCATAAGCCAGATTTTCACTAATGCAGCAACAAACTATAACAATGAATTAACTTTCGGCAAGCAAGAACAAACCGAGAGGAACGCCACTGAATCGAAGCAGGCGATCCTCGCCGATCATTACTTCCTCTATGAGATCACATGAACCAAACTTGACAGTTTCAGGAGTGTCGAATGTCGAAACAATCTCACCACCTCAATAATCATGTTAGAAATACGATGAATTACGTACGGCTACATACATCGAAAGGCTCAACAATCAAAGCATATTCCCCACCAAGAACCAGAGCGAGTCGCTCGATACCCTCAAAATCGGCGTGTTCAATGGCCATTACACCCGCGTCAGCAAACAATTGTTCAGGATAATTGTATATCAACTGCCTGTTGATGAACACATTGGCTTTATGAGCCAGAATTTTATCGACCTAGAATTCCATTGACATATTGAGAACAGGATCTCATCATATTCCGAAAGCAAGTGTACCTTCTCTTTCATCTTGAGCTTCTCAGCCGCCTCCAATTCCGCCACTTTAGCAACCGAATCAACACGAACACGAGATCCAAATACTTTGACCTGGACAACAAGCCATCTTTTACAGATAAATTGGAAGCTCTTATCAAAGTTGGTATATGCAATAAACATTTGTGTCGCATCACAAGAACAAAACTGAACAGCAAAAATCTTTTCACCTTGTCCGTGTCCATCGGCGTGTTGGCGATGAGAATCTTAGCCTTCTCAATTCTTTTCGGCTGATACATTCCTGGTAATTTTTCGAGGAGAAACCCTAAACACTTTACTACAGTTTGAACAAGGTAACTTCACATTACTCCAGCATTATAACATACCGCTGTCCAGATACGATTCTTCCATAGATCCTCCAAGTTTCTTGATCATTTGAATGGCGTCAAGATTTACCGAGCCCTGAATAAGATGGAGATAGTAAGGAAAAAAAGACGATTTAATTAGATATAGGAAAGCTACATACCTTCAACCTCAAAACGGCATCAACAGCTAGCTTAGCAAAATGCTCTTTGTGCTGATTAAGAATCTTTGATCCCAAAGTTGTTCGTGCAATTTTGAGCAGGTCTTCTTTCATATTTTCTCTGCAAAATCGCTTAGATTTAACTCTTTCGAGACGGAATGACCACTTGGATACACGATTTTCAGGTCTTTCTCGCTGTAAAAAACTTCTCTCTTGAACTTATTATAATCATTCAAAAGCACAAATCTCGGCGACTCTATGATATGTTTGATTTTGGGAATCTTTTTTCTTGGGTTTGTAGTAGCAAAAATAATACCATGTTCCATAGGCAGTTTTCTCTCCTTGCTCGATCGGGTTCTCTGGATGGTTTTTCGCCAAATTTTTGGTAATCACTCGATACCACAAATCTCGTCAATTTTGGTGATCAAATTGATTTTTGAAAAAAGTTCATATAGGGCGTTGTCAGAGCGAGAAGAAGATTACGTTTCGTACACGGAACAGTTTGTTCGTCGGTTGAATTTTTAGATCGGGTTTACTTGCTAATAATGAACAAAAAAGTTCGTACCCACGGAACGATAGAACAAGTCGCCTCTACAATTCTTATTCGAAAAACCTAGAAATCTCCCGAGACAGAGAATGAATCGCGCACCTAAGCCAAGCAAACAAAACAAACTGAGTGTGAGACATGATGCTATTTTCGCTGCTACAACGCGATAAGAAAAGCTTTTCATTAACAAACACATTAGAGATTGTCGAGATTGAAGCTTCTCCACTATTAGGTTGAGCAAAAATTCTGAGAAATATTTTGAAAAGTTCATATTTTGTCACCATTGTTTTGCTTTTTATTGATAGCTTAGATATTGTATTGAAACTGTACATATTAAATATTGGTAGCCACAAAAATATGGCCAAGAAGACCAGGAACAAGTGTGAAAAGAGAGGTCGAAGACGACCTCCTTCAAGCAGACTGGAAAGCTACAGATCGATGCTGGAAAGTCGTGGACAATGGTGGTCTATACTTTGAAAAATAATTACTCTTGTTTTTGTTGTTAATTTGCGCATAAAAAACGAAACCTTGCAGAATTTCTCAAAACTCTTTGCTCAACTCCAAGCCAAATACGTAAAATTAGGGGAAAAGTGTTTCCCAACAAGAAATTCTTCAGAAAATCGTATATTCAGTGAATATAATACGTATCGAGAGTATAACATGTCGCTTCTTAGAAAATTGGCAATAACATCACTGAACTTAACTTGAAATCTCTAACTATCTTCTTCGAAGCTTTAGTATATAAAGGCAGAGATGACATCCTGTCGTCAGTAGAAACAACGAAGATAAAGTTCCAAAAAGTCAAGTTTATTGTTTGGGAGAGATACAAAAATCATTTTTCTGAGCACATTTACCTCATGTAAATCCTATTTTACTATTTTCTGACTATCATACGATATTATAAATGTACATCTACGAATTTTGAGTGCTTTGCGAATCGTTCAACTTTTGGCGGGAGGTGAACTCGGGCTATACCCATACCAGGAGCACGTGCTGCCAACATACTACCAAGACCATCACAATGCTATCACTCTTTCTTCTTTATTTCTTCTACCCGTCCTACATTAACTTCAATCAACGAAAATAATGATGAGGTCAAATGATGAGAGTGATACGAGGTAAACAACGTACCCCGAGTCGACACAAGATTCGCGTAGTGCCTTCTGGGCGATACTAAGCGCTCGACGATAACCAGAGATGATTGTTTGCGGATGTATGCGTTGACCAATCAGTTTCTCGGCCTGTATTACGACCATAAATAGTAACAGCACTCTACTGATAGTTACAGCATAACTTAAAAAACTACAGAGACTGACTACCAATTTGACCTTAGCAATGACTATATAGTTCAGTATTTTTCAACGATAAGCGGATGTGAAGTGGTTAACAGTAGTATTTATTGACTACAATGATACAGTACATTAATGCAACGACTGATATTTCGAAGGTCTCGCCTTTTTCAGAGCTTGGAATTAACAAATTGGTTCGCATTCTACTCGCTGAGAAACTTTCATAAACCCAGCAGAAAGATGTAATAGACAAACTTTGAACAAAGTTAACAGCTTCTTTTTGGAACGCAGACCGCTTAGCTGCTTCTAAGCCTTCCCACTATTCCTTGAAACCAAACCATCCATATCTTAGTTCGACTATGCATACTAGGAATGAGCTAGCTGAGCCAGGCACATTCCTGCCTTATGCAAGAATTTGAACGGCTTTTCTCTAATGAATATTGGAGAACTCGAAAACAACCAGCCGGTAGGCATTCCAAAAAGATTCTGTTTACTATGAGATCCAAAAAATTGTTTATTACGTCGATCTGCTGGGGGTTATTATAGTATTTGAATGAATAGACTGCGCACCGATTTGAACCTTCCAGGCTCTGAGGAAGGCGAAACCGCCGAAACACCAGCGATTGTACAACTATTCTACTGCATTATTATTATTATTTCGATAAAAATTACTGTTAACAACTTCGCATCTCCTTTTCAAGAAAAATACTTTAGAAAACGTTCGCACACATCAACTGGGAAATTAGGTATAATAGCGCACCTCTTTCAGTAATTCAGCGGCAAGTACGGTCACAGAAGTCGTTCCATCACCAACTTCACTGTCCTGCGTCATCGACATATCTACAGAAATTATACGAGTCGTCTAATCTTCGTACAAAGAAACCACTTTTATCATTTGAAGGAAAAGAGATCATGCCGAGAGAAAAACAAATTAGAATCGGCGAAAAATCCCCAAAAAAGAAACGAACCAACGAGAACTTTTGCGGCCGGATTATCAACACCAATCGACTTCAATATCGTAGCACCATCGTTAGTTACTTTGATTGCTTGATGCTCTCCGCTACCACTGATGAGAATTTTGTCCTGGAAAATAACATGCCATTTATTTGGGGTTCACCCCTTTGGGACGGCAAGGTACATTTAGTACTCGTTCGCGTGGCTTAGCGTCTCAGGGCGAATTTTTTATTGGCACTTATCGCAATGAAAATAAGGGAGTTTATTTGCTAAATCTAAGCTCTAGAGGACATTGTCTTAAACAAACAATGAATTCCACTGAAAAGACTTCCATTATGGGTGGAGATTTATTAAAAACAACGCCCATGTGTGTGTGTAAAAATCCTCCATGTTTCAACAATGAAACTACACCGCTACAAAAAGGAAAGTATTTCCAACTGGTAATTGATATTCCAAGGACAAGAATTCTTCCTATCTAACAGCTTTGTAGCGATGGTATGATGTTACAAATATACCCAATGTTGTTGGGTGATATGCAAAACTTTTGCATCACTCGGGACTTGAACCCGCACTTCACCCTATCCGGAGGCGCGTGCTCTAACCCGTTGAACCACTGACGTCTGTTTTACCTATCACTCTTTTAAAGCTACAACGCATCAATATGTTACATGGTGTTTTTACGTTTCATTTACAATTTTTATAGTCATTCAATAGCTTTAGAACTGTCGATTCCAGAAGTAAGTCTGGCTTGTGAAAAGGCCTTCACAGTACCTTCTACTAATGAAAATAAGATAACGATGTGACCCGCCTGTCTGCAGCTCAATGGAGTCGCCTGCCGCAAGAAAACTTGACAGGATGCCGCCTAATGTCAACGGCCGCCCCTCTGGGATTAGCGTTTTCCAGGCGGTGAGATTCGTTTACGACCCTCAACTTTTCGGGGTCTTTTTCGCTGGAGAAAACTTTCCTACCAAAATCTCAACAGTTATTCGGAGGCTTAGATCGCGGCCTTTTCGACTGTGTGATTGCCACAAATATACCCACTGATACAGAGTGATGTGAAAAATTTTTGCGTCAAGTGAGACTCGAACCCTCATTTCACTCGATCGGAGGGCGCGTGCTCGAACCGCTGAACTAGCGACGCCTCTGATATCATCTTTCTAAGCTAAAACACATCTAAGTCAACAACTAACCGTCAACGGTACTGCACGGGCACTCGATATCAACACTGAACCCAGTCACGATACATTGATATTAGATAATATAACAGAATTCCTTTTTATTTAACCGTTTCTAGCGTCGATTTCAGGTGAAACTGGCTTCGATGCCGATAGTGACTACCCGTGCTTTACCGCTGACCATTGGCTGCTGATACATGGATACGCTGCAGCGTAGAAAGAGTGGTATCAAAACAGGCGTCAGTAGTGCAACAATCCGAGCACGAGCTACCGGATAGGGTGAAATGCGGGTTCGAATCCCAACTAGCGCAAAAGTTTTGCACATCACTTTACATCAACGAGTATTTTGTAGCATCATATAACCTCTAGAAACGGTTAACCAAAAAAAGGAATTCCATGCTATTGTTTTCTCAAAAGACCTTCTTAGTATGCTGTAGCAGCAAAAATTAACTTTGGTATCACACTCGGAGTGCTTTATTTCTATAGCTACGGTCTATGGTTAGCTTCCCATATAACCAGACTGATACTCCACTCGATATCAGAAATCTCGGTAACTTTAAGATTACATCCTCTAAGACACTTTATTGATTCGCCTTCATAGTGCTCCATTTTATTGTGCGGATCTCAGTAGTTATAGCCTTTGAAACTTTCTTTAGTCTTCTTCTTGAGCGTCGTGGAATACTGGGTGAGCTACTCTCCTTGCACTCTCGAAGATAGCCTGGCTATGATGTTCGAAAAGGAGTTGTTTGTTGACTGCCGAAGGAGTGGGTGTTGAAGATCGGCTCCATGCGCGCCGCGACAAGCATCACAACCACTAGGCCACGACGCTCTTCGTACATAAGTTATGTAAGAAGAAAAGATAAAGCTCTCGGCGCTGTCAATCTCTGAGGGACGTGTCATGCACTCGACTTCAATTTTTGGCTTCGTTTGAGGTGACTATATGCGTGTTTACCCTTAACAATGACTGTGGTGGCCCTCCCGGTGTAACGAGGCAGTGCTCCTTATGATCCTAAGCAAGTCCAAGACCACTCTGGTACCAATTCACCGACCCGGAGGGATGAATGGCTTGGTGAGTGATGAGCGCAGATCGAGCCAACGACCTTGTGTATGACGCAGAGCACCTCTAACCACTGCGTCACACGCGTTTCTTACATTGAAGTTATATATACACAGAAAGCATATGATAGTATAGAGAAAATCATGAAGTATCAGAGCAAACAAAAAACCGGAGAATTCTTTTGGCTATAACAGGACAAATGAAAAACCGACCCCATTCGCTGGACAGAAAATTTTCATAAGAGTGGTTAGTAACCATTCGAAAGCCGAGACTTCAGGAAACAAATCCACGCTGCCGGTTTTCGAAAAAGCCTTTTTTGACGTTGCTACTGGGCAAAGACCCCTTGGCCGTACATACGAATTCATCTAATTTTACCTCCTGCATTGCAAAGAAACAGTCTTTTCGAGACATACGTACAGCGTTACAATCAGAAACGATTACGCTATCGAATGAATACTAATATGCCTGATAATCATTATTCGAGCCACGCATGTCAGTGGTCTGTCAATGAGGGCTGACTTATGGAGTCCGATACACGTGTTTCGATCTTGCGATCTCGTCAGTCGGGCAGTTACCCTTTCTTGTCTTTTAATAATCTCTGTGGGAGCTCCAGTCCCCATACTAAGAGTTAGCGACGACAAACGTTTTACACTCCATGTCCAGTGAAAAGCTCACCAAACAGAGTGAGAGAGAGGCATATTTAATTTCGAACTGTGGTCTTGAAAAAAACACTTGAAACGAGTAATGATCTATTGAATACTAATAGTCCGAAGACAGAGCTTTTGTTCAGGCGAGAAATGGGCGCGCGTGAAGCATAGCTTTATGTGGATTTTAAAGCGTTATAAAAGGGTGTTTTGGAAAACCGGCGACGTGGGGCTGCAGCCTGAAATCTCAGCTTTCGAGTGGTTACAAATTTCCAATAAAAAGTTTTTGTCCAGCGAACGAGGTCGGTTTTCCACGTGTTCCCTTGTAACCAAAAAGAACCGGTTTTTTCCTTCAAAACGAGAGAAAAAACCCTTACTAAAAAACAAAAAAACTGAGCGCCGCTTGGTCCGGAAAGGACCGAACAAAGAGAAACACGTGGAAGACAAATAGAACTAACCATTCCTTTGGGTCCAAGCGTGGATTTGACGAGATCTCCGATAGCGATAGCACCGACGAATGAACTCAAACGAGCCGTCGCACCACGCTCTTCCTGTGCGTTGTCCTTTAGAATTTGTACCGGCAGCATATACTTTCTAAAAGGAAAAAATAAACGACTAAAAATATGAGAAACACAACGCCTTCGAAACCGTTCGAGAGCGAAACGCAAAAGAACCACTGAGGCATAGAAACAGAAAAAAAAGGCGGGTCGAGAGTAGAGGAAAAGGAAATTTTCCTGATGAGGAACTCTCCACTGAAATTCACTGAATACTTTGTAGAAAGGAAATTCCGGCGATACATCTCTACTCGTTAGTCGGGAAAAAAATTCTGGAACTTATATGTCATACGGCGGCAAATTTAGAAACCGACGCCATTCGCTGAGAAAGAATTTTCATAGGAGTGTTTGTAGTCATTCGAAAGCTCGAATCTCTGGCTACAACTCCATTGCGCCAGTTTTTCAATAAACCCTTTTATAACGCTCTAGGATCCATAATAAAATTCTGTCTCACACTTGCCTTTCGCCTTCAATTTTACGACGCGTATAATTCGCTGGAAGCACGAGAAGCATATCCGCGTGTCGAGAAATTTTCCGCACTATAAGAGTCATAGATTTTTACCTAAAGTTTCTGTCGATGCGATAAAGAAATCCCTCATTGAAAAGCAAACATTTGAACCGCCATTAATCGACCTTCCTCTACCCTCCCCCCGCTTCGTGAATCCGTCGGTAAACAAGGTCGTCGAAAATGTAAAACTCGAGCAATTTTTCCTGCTACACGATATCTCCTAAAAAATAAGCGCAGCGTTGGAATCATCGGGACTTACGACATCGAATGACTACTATTAATCCAAAGAAAGAGCTCTGTCCAGCGAGGTTTGAAGCACAAATCTTTTCCTTCTCCTACAGCGCTATTAGAGGAGCTTTTCCATGAAGCAAACACATTCTGAGCTCTTCGAAAATTTCGCTATTAAATCAGTACCAGCACTCTAAAGAAGGAGCTATGCCCAGCCAAATACAAGCGAGAAAAGAAAAAAAAACACGTGATCCTCGGGACATAAATTTTTCCGGATTTTACAGCGCTATAGAAGGGTATTTCGGAGAACCGACCAGCTAAGGCTATAGCTCAAAATTGAAGCTTTCGAATGACATTGAAATTGAAGCCTAAGAAAAGCTCCTGTCCAAAGAAGAAGGTCGATTTTTGAATTTGCCGCAGTCTAGATAAGAGTACCGAGATTCTAATTTAAATCCATTTTTAGATTATTTTGCAAGAAAAAAATTTTCAATGATAAAAGTAAGAAACAGGGAATTTTTTTGAAGAAAACTAATCGCAGAAATAACAGTCCTGAACCTTCTGGAGAAGTCTCATAGCAGATCCCCTCTAGAAGGGCACCACAACTACCAGGCAGATCAAAAGACCACGACTACTTGAGTTCGGAGGGACCCCTCCGAGAGAAATTTCCGGAACAATCGAAAATGGTGCAGTATCGCGACTGTTCGAGTATTTCGAAAAGAATTCAAAAAATCGACGCACTTTTACGTACCGACGAAGCTGTTGCCGTGCTGGTGTAGGGGTAGCGCGCGCTTGCAGTATGAGTTAGACGCGGGTTTCGCTTCCCAGGCGGAGTCGAATGTTCTCATGCCATTCGAGGTTTATGTAGTAACTAGCTTTTTTCAATTCAGCCATACCACGACATTGATGAATAAAAATTCGCCCAGTCTCCCGACGTTTTGGTCTTCTTCACAGAGTCGATGTGACTCGAGTCGATTGCTGCAAGCCATTTACCCTCCCCGTTGTAGTGGTGGTGTTCGCCTTCGGTGTCGTTCGAGTCGAGTCGCATCTTCGATGGAGAAACCGCTCGAGAAGGACGTCTAACAATCGTCCTGTATAGTAGGGCACCGTTGAGTGAACGTTTCAACTCATTCGAGCGGTGCACTCCAATGGTCCTCAGTCTTCAGCCGTAGAGTCATTTTCTAGGAGCGAGTACGAACTAGCATCTGGTGATGTTTCTAGCACTCCTTGCCCTCTGCTTGCTTGCCTTTAATCCTGCGGAACAAGGTTCGCTCAAATTCTCTTCAACTCTTTGGGTACGACAGAGACACAGGCACCAGCCCGCGCTCGTCGCGCGCGGCAGCAGTCCGTAATGGTGAGTGGTCGAAATTAAGTCACCATATGACCCAATCGTACCATAATACCTCCCATCTAATTCACCATATCATATCAAAAGGATGTCACGCACCGTTTGATCAGCCGAACCAAGCCACCAAGCCACCGTATCTCGTCAGAATTATGTGAAGCGCCGTTGACTCACCGAACTCATCTACATCAAGCCCAATAGACTTTTCGTATCTATCAAGCAGTACATCATAGTCATCGAGAGGGTCCAGAAGAAAACAGGTATCAGTGAAGGGACTTGTCATCCGTGAAGCTGCTCTTCAATTTATCGCGAAATCTTCGGTGAGAACCCAGTATCTAAAGGCTGTTGTTAATTTGATGTATAATTATTATTGCTGCTTTCTTGATCTAAATGAATTAGCTGAACTCTATGCTCGATCAGAGGAACATCTCCCGCATGACAGATATTCGTTACTTCATTAAATTCGAGTAGAGCCTCGCATTTAAGCCTCCCGCCGAGAGCTTAATTGATGACGTCCATTTGGAAGAAGGTTACTGGTTTCATCTCCCACGACGCTTCAGAGCACATTTTTTGGTGTCGATTAGTTCTGAGGTTCTTCTATAGACGTAATTATTATGATAAAAACTGCTCATATCTCTTTTCGTAACACTGTAACTGAAACGATTGAGTAACGTAGAATTGTTATATGTTACATATTGCTGAACAAACGGTGATAGATTGATTGACAAAATCAATATTCAATGGCTTTTGTTAAGGTGTTATGATATCAGATATCGTATGATATGATGTGATAGTGATTTGATGCAATTGAACTGAAAACAGCAAAACGACACCAGAAAATGTCCTGTTCAGCGTTCTTAGGAAATCGAACCAGTAACCTACTTCCTGGTGGCTAGCATCACCAACTCACGACACTATGGACTTCTCGCCACAGAGCATGGCGGTCCTGGCGCAGTGTATCGCTAAATGTTCGAACAACATTACGATATGAGTGCTGCGTCATATACACAGACTCCAGCGTATGAACGAATATTGCGATTTGAAACCGCTACTATTTCAAGACCATCCTCCACATTTTTTGATGGGGATTCCATATATGGAAAGAGATGTATGCTGTAAACTTTGTAAAACGTATTCCTGACCCTTTTTTTGTTTGATCAAAATGTCGCGCTGATATTTACATTGAACTGCGTGAATCTAAACCTCAAAGGTGGTACATCCACCTACTCTAATCTTGTACGAAATGTCATATCGCTTAAACCTATATATTTTTAGAATACAAGACGATATTCTGATAAATATAAGAGCGTGGCCAAATATCAGCACGCACTCACTGCTACAGCCCAGAGTTCAAATTTTGGCGAAGTGTCGCTGGAGAATGGTGCGTCATTCATTGAATAAATTATTATTTGTACTTATTTCTAAACACTCCACCTGGTAACAATATCTGTTCAGTGTCTCATCCAAAAATCTCACGACAACTTGTGAAGTTACTATAGAGAAGTCTTCTAATAAGGTTTACTTTGTGGGACGGCCCCGAGTTGCTAACCGAAATTTCACCGCTTTTTTCAGTGCACAACAGAAAATCTTCTTCACAATCTTTTCTTTAAAATAAAGCTAGTTACTTTGTTTTTCAATTCTTAGCACTTCCTATGAGGATGCGATTACTCGAATCGCATTGGCAAAGTTGTACTCAATCAGCAATGCTATCTGCCGACGCATCAGACATGATTAATCGTTGATAGAACAATCTTGGAGAGCATTAAAATAAGTACGTCTAAAATGATAACGTCTTTCTACGGACCCGTGGGAAAACTCACAACGTTTCTTCGAAGTTTCCTCGTTGTGAATGTGTTGAGCCGATCTGCATTTTAATCTGACTCTCACGAAATAACAATAAATGTGGTACGCAAAACCATCAGCAGAATGAAAAGAAATTAATGGGAAACAGAAAACGGGTTTTCTTTTAAACAATTTTGAATGCTCGCGTCGTTGGTACGGTCTTAGACGAATAGGCTTGTTGATGTGATATTGGATGACCAGCTTGAGGAGAAAGTTCTCTCAACACCTACGACAGTTTTAAATTTTATGTTTGTTACACACAGTATCGGTTAATGTCGTAAAATCATGGAATATCTCAGAATATTTCCATAAGACACTCCTGCTGGCGAGCAGGTGAACCGGTGTTGTAAAAAAAAATGTACCAGACATATATTCGTCGAAAGTTCGCGCTGTGTCAGCAAGACAGTGCTAATGTGTGAGCACCGCCAAGAGACTAAGAAAAAGTAGTGATGAAATGGAAGGAGTTCAAGTCTAACCGCACCCAGCCTACAGTCTAGTTGCTCCGCCGTCAGATTTGGTCCAATTTCGCTCAATGGTACATTTCTTCTATGGCAGCCGATTCGAGGCATTTGATCTAGTTGAAGAAGCATGTTAGGAGTTTTTTGATTCAAAGCCCAAGGACTGATCGCAATCGAGCAGTTTCATGAAGTTTGCAGAGCACTGGAAGAAGATTGTGGATAATAATGGTCTTGGCACTTGAGAGTAAATGTTGCTGTTTTTAGTTGAATTTATGTATATACTTTGAAGTTCAGCGAATGTTGAAGACTTTTCCCTCAACCTAATAATATTGGATGGTTTTTGCCGTAGCATGATATAGATAGTAGTTAAGGTTAGAGGACACGATAATTAAAATATCTCTTGGGTAAACTGAGTAGAGTGAGCTGTGTCGGATAAGGAACGGGATTACTACCACTGCACTAGCTGTTCACAAAAAATCAAACAGAAAATGAATGTGGTAAGCGGAATAATGAAGTGATCACTTGAGACGGGCCTAGGTACGGAGTAACAAACCCTCATGATTGACTTCAAACAGAGCTGGTCGATAACAAATACCCAAAATCATACACAACGTTGCGCTCCACGTTCTTATTTCGATATATTAATAAATAATAGTACTCGCAGAAAGTCCTTGTCACCACGTGATAGGGCTGCCGTATAAACTCTAAAGAATGGGTGAAAATGTATTGCTAAAATTATGTCTAGGCACTATTCCTACTTATTGATGCTCAAGCAGCTTCTCAGGTTTCTCGTCGAAGGACCAAAGGGGTCAAAATAGCAGGAGACCTTCGACGAGTGAAAGCGGGTCCCCGCATGCTATTTTTTCCCCCGAAAGAGAAAAAACCGCCCAGAAACCGAGGAGCGTAGCTTGATGAAAGGCGTCAACAGCAATTCAAGCATTGAGAGTCGGAGGTCATAGAGCCACGGGATTTCCCGGCCAACTCATGCAAGACCCCGGGATTAGCCTAGGGCCCCAGCGTCGGCAAATGAACTGGCGGGAGATTTTGATTGAAAACTCTAATCTCTTCACTCCCTATCGATCACCCGCTGTTTGTAAAGTGCCGTCGTTATTCGATGCTCCTTGTGAGTAAAGCACCGTTTGTATTGCGATGTCATCAGCACCTCATCGGCTGTCAATGCATTGGTGTCAAAAAAATATTGTTTTTATTTTGTAAAAGCCTACCTACAAAACCGTAACAGTGGGGACAGCAGCGCGAATTATCGCGCTCATTTCCGATATATATTCAAACTTTTTCCCGTTTCGTAGAGATTCCTACGTTTTCCATTTTAGAATTATAGAGTGAGACTTTATTCTATGCAACGATCCAGCATATGCTGCGGAAAGAGTGATGATCTGGGTTCGAATCCGGCGCTAATGTAAATGTTTTTGCACACCACTCTACATTATTGGGTTTATGAAACCTTATTCTATCATTCTTCAAAGCCTCTGACAATCTCCTTCCTATACTGCAAAATAAATCCGCCAACAAGCTCCAGCCTTTGCACGAAAAAGATGTGAACATGTAGAGGAACTCTGGAGTATTAGAGGTATACGTTTTATGTTGAGTTTATTTCAAGCGGGGAAAAAAAAAAAAAAAATCGCTAAATCATAAAGCAATGTGCACTTGTTACAAAATCGCATCCACACACCCAAGTCGACAAGAAATGCCACGTTTAGCGTGAATGACTCACCTCATTTTAGCTGCCACAGCGTACTAAAAAGTTCCCTGAGGAATCAAGCACAGTGTAGTTAATCAGTGAGCGTAGTGATGTGCGGGACCTTTTGCGACCGTCAGGATTCGAACCCGCATCTCACTTTCTCAGCAGCGTGTGCTCTAAACCGTTGCACTGCTGACGTCCGCCTTGCCATCACTCTTTCTACGGTAAAACGCATCTATCTGTCAGCTATCAGCGATTTGGCCAGGTAGCCAGTACCGACATTGAGACCCAGTCACGCTGTCAGATATTGGGTGTTAAATGAACAACTTGAATTTTTCTTCTGTGACCGCTTTTACCAGTGGTATCATATTATAGATATTCCCATGATGTAGAGCGCTCTCGGATTAAAGTGAACTTACGGGTTCGCATTCCGCCCGACGCAAAGGTTTTGCACATCACTCTACATCACTGGGTATATGTGTAACATGATAACACCGCTAAAAGCGGTAAATCAAAAGAATATTAGAGTAGGAATTGCCAAGGTTTAGACTATCGAATGACTATTACTACTCTGATGGGAGATATCTGTTTAAGCAATAAGGTTCTTGCTAAACATACTTTACCGTAATAGAAAAGTATTGAAATGTTTGGCACTTAGAAGATGAAAACTTCTCCAACAACTAGGATAGTGAAAGACTTAAGTACCTATGGATATCCAATAATCTCCTTGGAAGAATATACACTGTTCTTCTTTTAAAAACTTTTCCTTCAAATCTGCTCAAACCCTATGAATTTATTGTGCTTCAGATAAGAATATTCGAACCCTGATGGTAAAATTACAATTGTTCTTCGATAAAGAGCGCTAAATTTGAGCTGAGATTTGGTGGCTGAATACTTGGGCCAGAATAATGGACCGACTTCATTCTCAATGTCAACTGGCAGCCCATTCACTTTGAACATACTTGTCAGAGAGATCTTCACCCATGTCGTTGAACGGGGTAGTCCAAAAAATGACAAATTGAACAGAATCTCAATTTATAAAAAAACTGTAGAGAAGCATTCAGGGTAGATCAATCTCTAAAATATGCGCAATGCATTTCAACTTGCAACTGCATTCCTGGCGTCGTATGAAGTGATTGTATAACATGCCATATTTGGCCTTTACGATGTAGTCGCGGTGCTCTACCGATGTGTTCAAATCAGTGCTACTACCCTCCAGACAAGTTATCGTTACCCAATTCGACCTACCACGGAAGAATGGACAGGTTTGGTAAGCTCTTTGAGCGTTGAGGAGCTTGAGCCATTGTCGACCTTCGACTGATCGATCGTGTAACGTCGCTCCCTCTAACAAACCTTGCGCCGGAACGCGCTCTTGGAAACCACATACAGATCACATACTATGCAGTGTAACTGAAAAACACATTACCAACCCAAAGCTTACTGTTTCACAAGAATTGGTATAAGGACAGATTCATCCAATATTGTCACGAGTACGAACCTTAAGATTAGATGAGTATTGTAAAGTGATGACGATAGAATAACAACCGTGTATATTGCGAATACCTAAACTTGTTAGGAGATAAGAAACAAGCAAAATTTTTTGACAAAACATTCAAGCCTGGGCCGTAACTTTCTGTTTCTCATTTTGGTCTCTGGCTAATTGTCAAAGGGAAAACTTGCTAAGGGAGGTCGGCCACGACGGTACTCGTGTCACTTGGCTTAGGCGAGAAACACATGCATTGTTTTTCGCTGCACGATCTTTTCAGGTGCGGAAAGCTTTTCCCTAGATTTCTGGTAATCATTCGAAAAGCTTAATTCTCAGCAATTTGAAGTACTATGGCCTGTATTGAAGAGAGGCCTTCATTATGTGCGCTGATGTAGCAGCGAAACTACAATTATTTTTCACACCCGGCTAAGTGTTAGATTTAACACGCGTTAAGAGTTGTGTGGATAGCTTTTCATCAAGACCTAAACTAAGTAATCATTCGGACAGCACAAGTCTTCAGCCGATTCCCGAAGCTAACTCTGATATCAAGAGCATCATCATAGTGCGCTATAAGCGCGAAAAGGAAATTACGTTCCCACACCTGGGAGTTTTTCTTTGCACATAAGCGTTTACACATGCAGAAAAAATGTATTGAGTTGTATTAGAGAATATATGGAGTTCTAAAGGAGCCCAAGAGACTTAAAGCGTACTTCTCCGTCATCCGTACTAATTTCGGACCCTTCAAAACACATTTTTTATGTCTTAATAAAGTTTTAGTGGTCGTTCAATAGCTTAAATCAGAAGAGTTCAAATGGTGTATTTTATTTCCAGAATGGCTTCCACTACTATGCTGAAAACCGCATCAATAGAGTTCTGACTTCTCATTCAATATATATCTCGCTGAACGAGGCTGTTTCTTCATACTTATAATAAATAAATCGATAGATCGAATGTCAAGGATTCCAATGATGTATCTGGTTTTGGTGTGCAAACTGTCTCCTTTGTTTTCACATACGACTTTTTTTGTTGTTCGCTGCAACATCGAAAATGAATGTTTTGTTGTATCATTAAAATTTTTCTCACTGAAACAAATGAGGAAAGCTTTTCTCTGAGCTTCTAGCAATCATTTTATAGCTCAAATCTCATCGATTCCAATAATGTTCTTGATTCTTGAAACAAGAATTTTTACACGCTGTAGCAGCCAAAAGAATGTTGAGTTTCGTTTCGTGTAGCGCAACACTGACACCAATTCCACGGCGCTTTGCCATTTACGGATAGGGGTTACGCAAAATGGCCGCTAAGCCACCACTCATTTACTGATGCTAAATTTGCGAAGCCTAATCTTCTACTGATTGTTACAGCGCACCGAAAGTATTTTTCAAAACCAAATTACAATCGTTGAGAATCGATGAGATTTTAGCTCTATCGAATGATTACTGAATTTTAAAGGAATAAGTGAATTTTGTTCAGGGGGAATATTCGAGAGAGGAACAAAATTTCAAATCATGCGCTTACAAGCGCAACAATAAAGCTTCTTGATATCAAGATTCACCATTCAAACTTCATTTAATTTATGTTATCGAACGACTATTCAAGCTTTGAAACCAACCAAAACATTCATTTTTTCTAAGCGGACGAGACAGGGTACGGATAACGGAAAGCACTCAAAAAAATTGTTCCTAGTAGTCTACAGTGAAAGCATTATTTTTTAGCTACTGCCATCGGATGAAACCATTAATCGATATGCCACCCGCACATCTGCGAATATCCTTAACCATCTCACCATAATGTGCGTTTCGTTAAATACTTTGTTTCCTCTATTTTTTGCCAATTTTCCTTATCTTCCTCCTTCTTATTTCAAAGTGAACTTTGAAAAATGTGGTCGCAAAATCTGACATAATGTACACCAGGCTTTCTTAATACGAAATTCAGTGATTACCTTATTCAAAAGCTTATATACTCAACGGTCAAATGTTTCAGTGAACGTTTGAAAAAAATCAGTGCTGGTATACCTAGTTACATATGAGATCCTTCTCATGTGTAACTAATAATCTCTGTTTTTCCGGACTATTGTAAAAGTTTCAAGGTTTGAAAGAGTGATAAAAAATTTCTGAAAGGACTTTCAATAAGGACTTAATTGTTGACTTTTAATAATGAGTTTGAAAATTGTAGAAAACGGCCGTCGACCTGCAAGAGATCCGACGACTGTTCTGGTTTTGTAACGGTTCGTTTGGAATTGTAAACAAGTAATCTTTTGTATTGTCCAGAAAGTTACGACATGTAACTGGGCAGTTTTGTCAATGGAGCTGGACGCCTTCCGTTGATCAGTGTTTACCGCGTAACGCGACTGAGGTGATTGAATTATCAACTTATGTCTTCACTGCATAAAAACGGCGTTGAGAAGAATTGCTGAATTGAAAAGGTGAGCGCTAAGTTTTGGTCTGCATTAGTTGGTCCGTGACTTCCTTGAGAAGTCCAGATGCGGGCCCAAGTTGCTCTCCTTCTTGTTTCCAAATTCCTCCTCCATGTTGTTCTTCATTTCAGTGAACGTCCAACAGTACGCTCTGTATAAGATGATCCCTGTTAGCAAAAAACTATTCATTCGATTTGTTCACTTAAGCACGACAGGCCGTGCTATCCTTTTTCCACTTCTTGAATTCATTTAGCATTGTCTCTGCTTCCGGTGGTACTCCTGGTGATTTGATGATGATATCCTCTGAAAATTGAAACCTTAAGTGGGGACAATTCTTCGATACGTGTGTCCCTTTCCCTCTCAATTACCACTTCATTACCCACTGCAGTGCGACAGTAAAATGTTTGGCAATTTATGTCGCTATACCAAACTCCTTTTTCTACTGTTACGATAAACTATCATGAAAATGCTGTACAATCTTCTGACATCGTCAAACGCTATACCATGGTCGGTAGTGAAGGGCACATTGTGATACCGGCAGACTTCAATGATCCTTGACACGGTTTGGTATTCCATGCAGCAAAAGTTCCGCCGGAATTCTGCTTGCTCAACTTAGTTGTGGCTCATCCCCGTTTTGTATACACAGAAGGGGAAATCTTTGAGAACTACTA
>JAHQIW010002435.1:0-40912 GCA_019055375.1 Parelaphostrongylus tenuis
GAAACCGCTGACGGTCGGTTGCTGACGGACAGATGCGTCGAAACGTAGGAAGAGTGATAGCGAAACGAGCATAAGTCATGCAAGGGATAGAGTGAAATGTGGGTTCGAATCCCATCTGACGCAAACGCTTTTGCACACCACTCTACATCACTGAGTATATCTATAATGAAAACATTAAATCGTTGAACAATGACTACGTTAATAGTGGGTCTTTTAAAAATTACAATGGCATCGCTTTTATCGCCGTATAAGATTGATTTAGTACAGGCTCTGCCGTTCGTGTTCTCGCTCGTATTTCTCAATAAGTTTCAGCCGGATGTTGATCGATGTTGTTTTATCCATTCATAACGTATACTACAGTTTTTCAATCCATTCATATGACTGTAGATATTCTAATGAGATACTGGAGCATCAGTGCTATCTGTTGGTAAGAAAAAGTAAAATTTGTTGTCAGTTTTGTATCTTCCACACATAAAATTTCCATATAATTCATTTCGTCCTTATGCTTTGTACAAGGGGGCTTACTTCCTTTCTGATTTGTGTCCGATCCTTTCTGAAGTGTACAGGTTTTTGTTCCAAATCTCCGGACTATTTTTGCCTCATGTTTATCACTCAAATTAGAGTGGAAATAATCACTGTGTCGGTATTGCTGCCTCCCGGCGTCACCGAACAAAAAATAATTATTGCTACGATTGTGTCGACAAAGGGGTTTTTTTTATTAGGATAGAAGACACAATGACCGCCAGTTTCTATTCAAATGGCATTCTACAAAATAGATGAAAAGACGAAAAACAGCAGCCCGAAACGTCACACAAAGTGTTGAGAATTTTGCGGAAAGAAGAATGGAATTATCGAAGTATTAAGATCCTCACTGTAAAACATGATCATGGGTCAAGTAAAAAAAGTGTAATTACTTCAATAATCGTTTTCCCCAGTATTTACCTTAATGTCTATTACAGCAGAAGAACTATCTATTTCATTACATCAACACACTTTCTGTATTTTGGGAATTTTTACATTGTAGAGTACGAAGAAATGAATCTGAATTACAAATTTCTACTTGCTTAAAAACTATTAAAGCAAACTAAAATTCTCCTCATTTAGATTGAGAGTTGTCAACTAATGTTAAGCAAAGTGTAAAGTAAACATCATTTTTCGTGAACAGCCTCATGACTTAGAGAAGTTTTCATCTCTCAATCAAAATTTTCCCAGCATTTTCAAATGATCTGTAGACAAACATAACTTTGTGACACGCAAAATATGTCATGAAAGTTTTGAAGTTCAGGTGCTATAGTGTGAGAAAGGAGTACCGCCACGATATCTTAGTTGAGACTTACGAAATACGTTGAGCAGCGTCGTTGGAGGGAACACAAGGTGGACGTGCCTTTAGATCAATCTGATCACTCCACAAGCAACACGACCACCAGAGTTCCCGGTACTTTTACTCACTGGTGAATTACCAAGTCCCAAATCGTCGATATCGGAATGTATAACGATAGCTCGTCCTACCACACTGTTCGAACCATTCAATCTTATCAAATGGTCCACGTTGGAGATTATCGTAAAGTTGTGGTGCTGAAAAGTAGACAAGAAGTTTTCGGTCACGTAAGACAGACTGTATAATTCCAAAAATACAACCCTGAGCTCCAAATTTTTTTGCTGCAATACCCGTTTCACTGACGATTTTTACTCAAATACTGTTCAAAATACGCTAAAGGTACGAGTGTGACTAAGCAAATCGGTGAACATAACCTTTTTTTTTAAAACGGTGTTTTTTTCACGTGCCCGAGTTTAGAGAAGACGAATTTATGTTGGGAAAAAAGTCTTATTCCTATTAGGAAAAATGTAAGATCAAAGACGGCATAAAACAAAATAGGGTTCAAATTCTTATAAATATTCACGTAAATTTATATTACAATGTTTGAGGTTCTGTTTGTTCAGATACATTGTTTGAACTATAGAATATTCAAGAATGAAGGTTCAAAGATGGTAAATGTAACTGATTACAAAACGAAAATTCAAAAGATTTTGGAGTGAACTTGAGGCACACGAGACGACTCAAAAAATCATTCACCCAGGGCACCCAAGGAGTTCAACGTTAATTGGTCATTCACAAGATTCAATGTGAATACATAGCTGGTGGTTCTTTGTTGAGAAGTTCTACGGGACCTATCATATTTTGCTTTACTCTTCTCTGTTGCTGTTCTAGAAGATTCTTTCTTTAGTACGTCAAAATCACTATTCTAGGCATGGAAGATCTTCGTGCAAGTATTCGCCTCGTCTTTTTTGAATTGGCTTTGCTTCTCCATTGCACAGTTATATTTGCTTCAGAGCAATTGAAACTCGATAAATGTTTGCTTACTATCTCCTTTTCGAGGCAAACGATAATTCCTAAGAGAAAGATAATTCCTATGTAACAACATAACACCGCTGAAAAAAAAGCGGTAAAAATACTAAAATTTCGGAATATTAAAGCAAACGATGATCTTTGAATACTGTTTTGGTTGTTGATTCAAGATACAACTCTATCGACTACAACGCTTCTCCCTCCATATGTATACCTAAGTGTCATTCCTATTCATTTTAATGAAGAAAGCTCAAAATTATGTAAGATATTCCTACTTAGTCTGACAATAACATCTATAAGAAATTCTCACCGTAGCATAGACGCTTCCGAGGTCACCGACGTGTCGATTTTCATCATATGGTGCACCATGGTCCTTATTGAACGGATTATAATGACCGCCGGCATCTGCACACCCGTTTCCCAAATTACCATTTTCGTGAACATGAAATCCGTGAAAACCAGGAGTCAGTCCTTTCACGACACCGCCTATCTAAATTCGCCGTCATGTGCACAGTTTGAAATGTTTCATTGCATTAGAAGTAGGTAAAAGCTAACCCTAAACCGAATCTCCTTTTTGTACAAAATCAACCATTCCAATCTCACTTTGTGGATCACCTTTTGCGAACATGGTTGCTTGAGCTCTCAGCACCGGTTCTGAACTACACATAAGCCTTGTATAATTTGAAAATATTGATCAAAAGGACTCACATCATCTTACATTGATATTGTATTGACTGAAGCTCTTCATGAAAAAATAACGTAGTGGATATTGTCAACTTTTTTGGTACAGCTCTGCTACCACACATACAGCCCACCATTATTATCAATTTTGCAATGTGCATATGTATTAACTCCCATTAATAATCAGATGTGCACTATTATAGACCTAAAAGGAAACGAAATCGGTAGCTGATACCTCTAGCATCAGAAAACTGAGTGACTCCGAAAACTGTTGGGATGAGCAATAATTGGCGCATTGCTGGAGAGTTGAGTGTTGTTTAGTAAGATTTCATGACAATATATCTAAGAAAACCGGTTATCAGTCGTCCCAGTCTGTGTCAGCGCTGCATACGCACTCTGCAGCTCCAATTTTCTATCTATTTGTGTACTTCATATCATTATTTTTCTCACACATTATGCTGGAACATGTAAGAATTCATTATATCTAGTTGTCGCGAAAACTGAAGTGATGATGAAACTGGTATAGCTCATCGATACGTATAGCAAACGTATGGTCCTGATAGATAGGAATTTTATTGGCAGCTGATACCTTGGTAGGTGCTCTGTACATGTTCGAGTTTGGAGTAATCTTTTCTGTATTATAATGAATACGCAAAATCCGAACATCAAATGAATCCCGGAACAAATTTGTTGGATCTATGAGTTTTTTTGTTCCTACTACTTTCAGGTCTACTGTGATACTGTGGAATTAATTTTGAGAATATTGAGTGATATACAAGAGATTTGACCCCACGCGGGAGTCGAACACTCGCTTCGTTAATGTCGAAAGCGCGTACTACCACTACACCACCAAGGCCTTCGCTTTGATACCACCCTTCCTTAGAGTAAATTATGGGAACTGACAGCATTCCAGCTTCAGCGGACTTACTCTGTTAAGCGAATATTGGCAGTGAGTCTAATCGAGGGCTACTGAAAATCTAAAATCTATGAGGTCTTAGTTTTTATTGTTTTTTTTTTACTACAAGCAGTGACAAGAAAGTGTTTCCATGAATAATAGATTTTCAATTGCTATTGTATCAACGCCGGTATCTGAACTAACCGCTAAAGGTTCGTTGCTGATGCTGGTGCAGCTGTCGGCCAACGTAAGTCGTTGTAAAAGGCCAGATATGCCTTCATTCACAACAAGCGGAGCTTAAAATTGACGACGAATGCATGACGTATTCTCAGTAACCAACGCCGAGAGCTTTATCTTTTGCAATGCTTGTGGAATGAGTTATTCGAAGATTATTGACTGCAAATTCCAAGACCGACTCTCTACTGACCTCGCCATTCTTTTTTATTCTACAGATTTTTCCTTTCAAGCCAAACACAAGGTACTTGAAATACACTTAATCAATTAGCCGACGTTTCGCCGGTTTCTCCTTCATCAGAGCTTGTAAAGATCGAGTTGCCCGCAACTCAGTCGCGGACCGTCAGAGCACAGTGAGGTGCCAGAAGAAAATTGGGTTTTCCGTTTGAATGCGTAAAGTACGATGACGGATTATCCAATACTATGAATTATGTAAATGATTAGTCAACTCCATGGATTGTTTTAGATGTTCTAATTTTTCAAACCCTCTCTCTTTTTAAACTTGGAATGGCTGGCTTCTTTCAAACATTTATACTGTAACTGAGGCGTTGTGGCCGAGTGGATGTGATGTTCGTTGCCGCGCGAACTGAGCTCCACTCCCATCACTCTCCGACAATCAACAGTAACGCCTTATGGATCGCCACAGCCAGGCGATCCTCGAATTGCAAGGATACATGCTCGACCAGTATTCAAGAAGAAGAAAGAAAGCAAATCGACTGCTGGAAGTACTGGGATCCTCACGATAAAGAAGTTGTGATGACTGATCATGTAAAAAAAGTTTTAAAAAATTTTGCAATTACAATTACTCTGGATATTTTTCCTCATCTATTCCAAGAACTTCTCTATTTCAAATAATGATCAAACGAAACGCTCGAATAATGTGGCTCGAACAAGTGAAGATATTTGTTGATTTCCAGCACTCCCTTTTGTTCAGAATCGTTTCTAATCCGACATCTCGCGCATCGCACTCAGACCTTTGCCGAATTCTGAACAGTTCTTAAGTAAAAATGGTAGGTGGAATGAGTACCACAGAAAAATTAGTGTAGAGTTCAGTGTGTTGTATCTCTGAAATCATACATTTGCCTCATGTAATTGAGAAATTCTCGCCTACTTTTAGCATAGTAACGTCACGATATTCTCTACCATGTTCTCCAGGATTGAGCTAAATTGCTCTTACAGTGTGGTTGAACGAGCTATCGTCTTGTCATTCATACCGATGTAGACGATCTAGAACGTGGTAATTCACCGGTGAGTCAAATAGCAGGGAATTCTGACAGTCGCGTTGCTTGTGAAGTAATTAGATCGTTCTAAATTTGTCCACCAAAAGAACAAAAAAAAAACCTCGACATCAACATGATGTCGGCAGAACTCTCCTACGCTCTATAGCACTGACATTTTGAACCCTCCATTATTTTGCGCATTACAGAGCTCATGCTGTTTTGCAAATAAGTTGAAAAGATGGGGACAAGTTAGATTAAAAGATGAAGCTTTCTCTATGATCAAATCTATCTATGCAAAATGATGTTTCTCTTTACACCTTACCTTGCGCTGCTTGGCAACAATTTCAGTCCAAGTGTGGACAGTTTCACGCTGGTTTTCTGAATAGTTTTTCAGACAAGTAGAAAATAGTGATTGATCGATTCTTTTCTAATTAAGCACTGTAAAGGTCTTCTAACCTGACAGAAACTCCGCTGATTCAATGTAATGAACACTTCCTCTGTTGTAATAGAAATGAATGTGAAATGAAAAAACAGTTTTGCTGGAGTGATGAAAGTCCTTTTACATGACCCCTCATCACACCTTACTGTGCGGCTCCCATCACTTCAATCATCATTTTCTTTCGTCACATTCATCAAAGTTCTTGAACATTTCGCCTATTTTCCCGACTACTGCATATCGACTTCTTCATGAATTCCGAAGAATCCTGGTCGAGTCGAGCTTTTCTTAACTCATGAGAACAGCCAGATATTCCTTTTTCAGGTGATTACAAGAGAGTGACAAGGGAGAAAGTCGATCCAACACCTTGCTTTCTGATAATTTGCTTCGATAACCACTCGTTAACTTTCTCTTTATGATAATTTAGAACCCATAGAACATAATTTTTATTCATAGTCTCAAGTATAGCGCTAATTTTTTTCACACCGAGAAGCAAACTTACCGATGCAGTGATTCTTTTAGCTCAAAAATTTCGCAATTGCAAAGGTGAAACAAAATGTCTGGTCAGAAAATAATCCTTATATGTAAAAAGAAAGCTGTTACAGTGAATTTTACCTCTCCTATCGACTGCTTTTTATAGACTTGCTCAAAATGATATAATCTGAGAAAGACATAACATGCTCTGACCTGCTAAATGTAGTGGTATACAGGCGCCTGTTTCGTCATGCTGGGACTCATCAGTGCCACCCTCCTCGGTTCAGCCGATCCCTTGAAGTTGAATAATCCTCAGTAAAGGAGAATCGACACCGAGTAAAAAATCACCCCAAGTCAAATGATGTGGTTACCTGACATTGTGGTGACCTGCAGCCGAGCATGTCGCTGTTATAATGAATCATACCTCTTCTATCGACCGCTTTTTCACAGTTGTCAATGTCAGATAACTATATTATCTGAATTGGAGTGATTTCTTTCTTTAGCTCCTGTATACCATTAGACCTAACAGCTCAAAACATGTTAAAAATTATCGGATTAAAACGAAAACATACATCTGCTGATGACCGCTCTTTTATAGATCCGCTCAACACAATTTATTTTGATAAGGATATGACTTGTTTTGAGCCGACAGGTCTAGTGCTATACCATCATCCGACTTGAGATGTTTATTTTTACTCGGCTCGATTGCTTTGGAAGATTATTCAGCCTCAAGGGATCGACGGAGCGAGGGAGGGTGGTACTGATGAGTCCCAATAGGACAAAACAGGAGCCTATATTACACTAGACCTATCGGCTCAAAACAAGACATATGCTTGAAAAGAATGCTCTAAGTGGTAAGGAAAGCATACGATGCTGTGCAAAGTTATGAGTAACAGACTAAGCAAAACAGGAAATTTGGCATGAGGAAAATAAATTAAGAGCAAAGCATTTGAAATTTCTACATTAATAGACAGCAGTGAAGCTCCAGTAAGGTTAAATTTGAGTCAATGATCGGATTAACAAACCACACGTGATTAATGGCGCAGTTAGCTACGATCGACACCTTCATTATGTTACTCCATCAAAATCATGTACAATTTCAGAGAAATATCAACGATTGTAATAAGGAAATATTACGCATCGATATTACACGACAACTGAGATCATGTCTGCGTGATTCCCGTGATAGACTCTCTCCTCTTCGTCATTGCTCGATATCAATTTTTTCTTGTTGAGTAAGCACAAATTTTTCCATACTTCTTCGCACAAGTTAACTTTCGACACTCTCGTCCTTCGAAGCCTGAACTGGTCAGGTTGACTGCAGCATGCTCATCCAAGTGCCTCCATAGAGCTAAAGAATGAAGCTCTCGAAGTTGATCAATCACTGAGGGATGTGCTATGCATTCGGCTTCAATTTTAAGCTTCGTTTGAGGTGATCATCAAAAAACCATGAAATATCACTGATAAGACTCCTGCATGAATGATTTAGGCAAGATTAACTCTATTACTGCCTTTATCGAAAGGAAAAACTATGTACTTGAGAAAAGGATAAGATTACCAGTTATCGTTGGGCATTTTCTCTATCTTCAAGATGTTTTTGTAGTCAGTAGATAGCTTGAGAAATTTGACTCTAATATTAAGCTTATAGTATGAAAATAAATCCGCAGTCCGTTCTAATGAAAAATAAGAAATGGCGTTTTGCAACCGCAATCCAATTTTTCCAATTGAAAGCGGATTTATTGGAATCATATAGCTAGATTTCGATTCTTGTAGACACCTGCGCTAAAAATAATTCAAATTATCAGTAAAGAAGCTTTTCCGAACGTATTTATGAAGAGAATAACGCACAACTATCGCAAATCCTTACTCTTAAAATAACTTCTCTCGCACACAACTCTATTTCAAGGATTGGGCTTTTGAGTCTTTGGTTTTTTCTACAAAAGATCTAAAACACTAGATTAACAGCATTTACTTGATAGCTGAAATCAAGCGAGTTTGAATGATACATTTTGTTCTCGAATGGCTTGTTTTTTGCGCCTTAGCAGTTGAAATAAAATTTTGTTTCACATCTGAGGATTTCTCGCTAGATAAGGTTTGTTCCATAAACAGTTAATAAACATTCGATAGTCCAAATCTCAACAATTACAGAGATGCAGTCTATTTTTGGAGGGTCTCTTACGAGAGCTCTGACAGTCAAAAGAAGACTGGGTTTCGCACCACAAAGGGTGGAATGTCGCGACATTGTCGCCAAGTCACCGTGTCCTCAGCAACATATCAACGCAAAGCGTAATCTTCTTTTGGCTGCTACAGTGCAATAACGAGTTATTTTCAGAAACAAAGTTTTGTGGAAATGGTTAAGATTTAAGCTGTCTAAAAAATATTGAAAGTCTAGCGAAAAACTTTGTTGGGAGAGAAATCTTTAATGTAAAACATATTATATTTGTGCAGTTAGAGTGTATCAAGAAGGTCACTTAAAAATGAAGCAAACCATCAAATTTTCGAGATTTGAGCTATCAATGGCTGTTGTAACTTTGAAAAAAATTAGATAGAGCGCTCTTCCCATGAGGTCAAAACAGGATGTGTCCATCGAAAATGATCCAAATTTGCGAAATCTAATCTTCGTTTGACTGTTGCAGCACTCCGAAAATTCGTTTCCAAAAAAAAGTACATCGTTGATTTTGCTAAGATTTGCCCTATCTAATGATTTTTGAGTGCTTATGAAAAAACCCTTATCCGGCGAGAAATACTTGAATGTGAAACAAAATATTCTTTCAATTGCTACAGCGAAGCAGCGAAGAAAACAGGCCACTCAAAGAATAACATACTTCCTTCAAATTTACTTGATTTTAGCTATCGAATGACTATTAAAACAATTTACAAAAAAAATTAATTTTTACCAACGGGATCAAAGAGGGTGGAGGTAATGTGACGGGATCGTTACATCTCTATCTCTTCTTCCCATACCACAACTAAGGATAAAAATTGAAACGAAATTACGCACTGGTCCGGGAAATGGGAATCTCAAGTAAATTGTTATTGAAAAAAGTATAGAAGAAGTTTGATGCAGTGGGATCGCATACAATAAGCAGCACTATTTTTGAGAAACTACTTATTGTTTCCCGACCAGTGTGATGAATTACTGTATTATGCAATAAAGTATGTAAACAAATGAGAGAAATAAGAGATAAATTTGATTGGATTGTAAATAAAAATTGAATACTGTAGAAATGTTCGATAAAGGCTTCCCACGCTAGACCGTAGACTGTTGGCTGTTGACTGAGAACGAGTTGTAGCGTAGGAAGAGTAATGTGCGAAACGAGCGTCGATGGTGCAACGGTCCAGCACGCGCTCCCGGAAGGAGTGAAATCTGGGTTCGAATTCCAGCTGGTACAAACGTTTTTGCACACCACTCTACACTATTGGGTATACTGTGACATCATAACACCGCAAGTGGCAATCAAATAAAATAAATTCTGTTCGATAAAGGTTCAAAATATACTACAAATTCTTGATTTTTGGTTTTTGTTTCTTTGAAAATGTGAAATATATGTGGAGCAATTACATCATTTCTGACAAAAATCACCTTATTGAACTCTCTTTTATCATATTTAACCATTTACTGCTACAAAAATCCTATTTGGAGAAGAAAAAAGTGTAAATTTCATTGTAGAACTACCACAGCCTTAGAACAGGCACCGGCAACCTCTCTTCACGGCCGTCCGAGCCGCGCGCTAGCCGAAAATGGCACCGTCTGCAAAGATATATCGGATTTTTACAATGACTTGCGAAGGCCTATAGTTGTGCCGAATCAGCGCTGCTGTTCATTCAGACAAGTCTGGAACCAGTTCACCGACCCCGAAGCATGGAAGGTTTGGGTGAGCCTTGAGCGCGTGATTGAAATATCGAACTTGTGCAAAATGCAGGAGCCTCTAACCATTGGGCCACATGCGCTCCTTGTGCCTTCATAATCAGCAAAAAATCGCTCTTAGTCACAATGAAAGCAAAGCAAGTTCTCCACACACTGACTTTTTCTGACTCTTCCACCGAGTTATCCACCTGAAGACCAATCGCGCAGGGTTCACACAGACTGCCAATGCACGTTTCTCAGAGCGTATTAGTTTTTTTATTATATTACATTATAAGTGATAACGAGATACATTTACCTGCGATCCAGATTTGGATTTGGAAATTATTCAGAGTGTTTTGACAGTCTTATGAATCGTGGGCGAGAATGACTTTCAATCGAAATCATTTGTTATAGCTCCACCATATATACTCAGCTGATAGGATATTCGATTTAGTTTAAACATTGCAATGTAGAACTTTTTTCTAAGCGACGCTGAGTGTCTCACCAGCGTAGAAAATTTGTTTGTTCCCGCACGCTTTGCAAGGAGCTTCGTTCGACACAAAAGGCAGGATAAAAGAAACTTTAGTTCTTCAAAACTGACCTTACTTTTGCTGAAAACATCGCTTGAGTGGCCTTGTTTGTTCTCGGTTTGTGGCCACAGAAGTAGATTTCTGCCGCGCCGAGTTAAGAGCTACTTTTTCTACCCTATTCCTGAGTGCACACTGACAGCTGTCCAAGCTCCTTCTCACAAGAGTGCGTTTGGTGTGTGATGTTTGAGAGGAGAGTCAATGGACCATTGCGTTTTTGTCATTAAGCTTTCGCTGCCACTTGTTAATGTAGATGTTTTCGGCTGGTTGGCTTGAACGATTGAAAATGACAGCCAGTTATCCTTCGGCTTTCCTCAGAAGAATTCGACGTATTCAGATTGATCGCTTAGCAACTTCAAGCATCAGTTTGTTTCCTGTGAACAGCACAATAGCAATCACCTAGGAAAGCTTCATTGATACGCGTGTTGTGACAAAATCAATAAGAGTTTTATTTTAGTGAACGAAGTGTATGATCAATCTATGTGCGCATTGTACTTGCTCTACACGCGGAAAATTCAGGGCGAACCAAAAGAAGGCAGTGAGTGAGCGGAGTGGTTACTTCGTCTATAGTGCGATTGAACACATTTTTCTCTTGTGAGACTTGATATGAAGGTTCTGAGAGGTGATTTCTCATGCACTGGATATGACGCACAACTGGAATCTTTCTCCAATGAGGTTTAGAAAAGCTTACTCTTCCTATGCAAAATGTGTTGCTATTTGTCGCTGACATTGTCACGCAGATGGACTGGCACGAGTAGAATTCTGCACAACACACATGAGTCGACCTTACGACCGGCAAAAAGAAACACAACCATTCATTCCAACATTATGTCATCCATCATTTTCTCGTTCTCAAACGGTATTCCATGTCAGGTTTCATCTCACACTTTTAACCAACATAAAGTTCGATTATAGAGTAGTTTGAAAGCTATAGGATAGAGATCTGGTCGATGACTAAAGTTTTCATGGAACTTCTTCATTGAGATGGAGTTTTTGATATGGAAGGCGTCTATAGTTTCAGTACCACCAATACTTACGACATTTAGTGGTGGAAACTTCAAGAATCACTCCATTCGAAAATGTTCAAGTCTACATACCATAACATTACATCAAATCACACGTTCATGTTTTTCACGGCCGTAGTGTCCTAATCAATTCTCTTCTTCTTGCAGAGTGCCAAAATATGCAATTTAAAGACCATCCAGACGATTTTTGGTGGGAACATGTTACCACCCATGACGTGCCATCGTGTTGAAATTTGCTGTCAGTGTTTCTGTATAGTAATTTGACAGGGACGAGCTAATCTTTAAAAGCCGAACAAATTCGAAGTATTACGTATTTCGAGGAGGAAATTAGGTTAACGAAATATAACAGTGCAAACGTGAATGACTGAAACTGTGCAACTATGTAACTGCGCAAAAATTATATTATCAAATTATCAGATTGTTATTGTTTTTTTGCGGCAATCTATAAATGAACAGTTGAAAGTGAAGGGTAACTTCATTTTATTAGCCTTAATCGCTCGACTGCAATTCACTTCAATGTCGTAAGATTTTGTCACTCTGTATGCGGTGATATAAATGATTCGGCGTCGATTTTTATAGGTAGAAGTATATCACCCTGCAAGTGATTGGCCGAAGCGAAAGACACCTTGCTACTCATGAGTTTGCAAAGGCGGAACACGCCTGTCTAGTACTGATATATGTGCATTACCAGACCTCATAAAAAGCTCAGAACATGTTATCATATCATTGGAATGGTTCATATTTAAATGATGACCATTAGAACAGCTTGACAAGCGTGGGAAAACTGTGTTTCGAAATCTTCTACAATAGTTTTTATTTAAATCTTCAGACGGCGATGATTTTTGCACTCCTCATAACATACATAAACCAAATTTCGTCAAGCCTGCGCCAAAGAACAGTTTCCTAACATTTAAATATTATTCATGTTACCTTTGAAACGATGTGAACATGATGTTTTCCCAGAAGAGATTGACATCTCCATAGATGTGTTTCTATCGTAATATGTTTTATCGATCGATGTAATTTCTCCACTATTTCAACAACCGATGATTATAAGTTATTCACAGTACTTGAATAAGGAATTCTTTCATCTACATCGCAGTCTTGTAAACTTCAAAAATTCGGTTGTCAACCGATATGAAGTTCCAACAAGTTTTGTTATCAAGCTCCGGTATATGTTCAATTCGCAATGTTCGCATTACTATCCCATCATGACACCAATAACCGAGATATTTCTGAGCAATTCTCAGCATTCCATATGAACGAAAACACGAAATAAAAACTAGAGCATAATCAAGCGCGATTCTGGAGCTTGACAGAAATTTTAATTGCTTTGATTCGTCTCCAAATTCTATAAAGGCATGGGCAAAGTCACGATTTCAAGAATAGTGTGGGTATTTCGCTCGCGTATTTGAATGCTTCCATTCAATTGTCTGAATAATATATCGCCTTGTTGTCGTATGTCCTTCAATGTAGGCCCACTAACGACGAGAAAGATGCTGCTCCTCGCTCTCTTAGCCTTCCATGGCAATGGCAACATGCTCAAGTCCGATCGCTCAAGCTTGAATCAGCCTTTAATTATACAATAACAAAACTATTGGGAAATTTTCTTTTAATCGACAGCTGCACAGTGAAAACGTCATTTATAGGTATAACAAATTGGTTTTCTCAAACTTTTTTTTTTTCGCATAAAATTCGCAGGAATGTTTGTTGATCAAGTACTTTAATTGACACTTTTGTTTGTACTGTCTCCACAGTATTTTTTTTTATGCGCACATCTTGGTACTTCAACCATTCATCTTTCTTTTCATCTTGAACGTCACGGAATACTTACTGGTTGAGCGTGTCGCCTTGCAATCACGAAGATAGCTTGTCTGTGGCCTTCAGTAGGGTGTAACTCTATGGCTGCCGGAGAGTCGTGTAAGGTGAAGACGTGAATCCACGCGCGACGCCGCATCACAACCATTTGGCCACGGCACCACGTCGATGAAGTAGCAAGAATAAAGGATGAAGGATAAAGCTCTCAGCGTTGAGCAATTCCTGAGGGACGCGCCATGCATTCAACTCCAATTTTTAACTTCGTTTGAGGTGATTGGATGCATATCTGGCCTTTACAATGACTCGCGGTGGCCTCCCGCTAAACCAAGTCAGTGCTGCTTATCCTCCCAGGCAAGTCTGAGACCTGTCTGGTACCAATTTACCGGTACCCGAAGGGATGATTGGCTTGGTGAGCCATGAGCGCGAGATCGAACCATTGACCTCATGTGCGACGCAGAGCACCTCTGACCACTGCTGCCACATGCGCCCAGCAGAATAAGCCCATTAATGATGAAAAAAAACTTCTCAAAAATTCTAAAAGCCACTGTAAGGAATATGCAAACTAGAAATCTCTGGATTATATCGCATTTTTCACTTTACTAGGGGCTCGTGCTCTCATCTACTAAGCCATTAATGGAGGAAACCAAGCACTGCAATTGAAGTTCTGAACCTGGCAAAACGCACTTGAGTCGTGACAGTAAGTTCGTACATTTTTCGGTATATTCACTAAGCTACATGTGATATAAATTCATTTTTATTCAGATCACTGGCAGTGTGCATGGTCAACCACCAGGTCAACAAGACTTTCATGTCCACAGGTTGCTGCTCCGGACAATGGATGATTAGCAGCAATTAATCACTTCATTCCTATCACACATGTTAGACCAGGAAACTCACCTTCTGAAACACATGTCGGCGATATTAGAGACATCGTAGCGATGGTTGCCCATATCGTCGTTGTAACAACTGAGTCTCACATCTCTGTTCATTTAGCAACTTGTTTAATTGTAGCCTTTACTAAGTTTGTCTATCCTTGTTTACCGCCTCATCGTGGCTAAGAGGTGTTCGTGGATGTCGCACTGTGAAAATACAGCGAACGGTTCAACCCCCAGCGGGGCCCCCCAAGCTGAGAAGGAGTCCACCGTTTCCTCTCTAAATGCTTAGGTAAAAGTAAACCGTACCTGGAATGACGCCGTATTCGTAGCTACTAGTAGTCTCAAGCTAGCAATTTCCCTCTAAATCATAAGGGCCTGCGACTGCTTTAATGTGGTGACGACCTGAGGCCTCGATTGAGCTTGCCTTGGGACTCCAGGGAACAAAACTCATCAACCAGTACATTTTCGTGTGCTGGGATCTGCACAATTTGTAAAGATGGGCCGTCTAGGTATTTAAGTAAGCAGGTGTGATCTTATGCAAAAAACCATACAGCTTTTTATTCTCTGCAACACAAAGGTTTAGATGAATATACTTTCTATTTCCTACAACAACTTTTTCCACGGAAGCAGTACCTTGAAGTCGAGTGTGAGACCATCACATAAACAGTGATCATCATCCGAGATTCTCTTACTGACTTCACTGGTATTAGTGGTTTTGTTGGATGAGATTTTGTCAATCATAACAATACAGACGATCTTGTTAGTGGCGGCAACGCGGGGATTCTCATATCGAACAACTTCAGTGCTCGTTTAGCCTATGGAATCGTCGCCTACGTCATGCATGCTTAACTCTATTTCTGCAACTTGTACTATGAAGGAATTGCCTCGTAATTGTGCGCATATTACTGAATCTTCCAATAGTGTCAAAATTTCAACCAGCAACATTTTTGATTTTTGCAAGCGAAGTTTTTTATTGAACATTAATTAATGGGAAAATGCAACGTATTCTATGATCATAATATCAAAGGTGGATGAAAATGCCACTTTTTCCTTTTGGAAAAACGCTTTTCTTCCTTTTTTCTAGAGTTTTAGTAGTTATTCGATGACTTGAATTACGAAAATTATAGGGGTATAGTACATTTTCAAAATGACCATCATACTATGCTTTGATATCGAAAATAAAAATATGCTTCTCACTCAAACATTTTTTGGCATTTTTTGCCAAGAAAAGCTTTTACCTTAGACTTTTGGCAATAGCTTGTTAGCTCAAATCTTGAGAATTCAGACGATATGAAATTGATCCATGATGTGGGCCCACTGACGAGGAGGGCGAGACCTCCGAAACACGCGTGTAGGCTCTGGCATACTAAACCTCGGGTGAGGATTTTGACATTTTTGAATATTATATTGGACGGTATAGTTGATTTTTTGAAAGGTCAACTTACTAGGCTGTGAGACTGAAAATAAAATTTTAGTTCTCATTCGAGCACTTTTTGCTGTACCAAGTTTTTAATGTAGACTTTTGTAATCATGTAATAGTCTAAATCTCCACAAATTTTATGGTATGCTTAGTTTTGTGGACAAATCCTTTGTTGCTCTGCAATGCTGAGAAAAAAATTTATTTCACATGTGGCGCGCATTCTTTGCTTCAGATTATCGATGGGATTTGCAACATTGACATCAAGCCATCGTCCTTCGGAACACTTGCCACAAACGCATCAAGACTCTGCCGACAAAAAATGCGCGCCGAGTATAAAGCTCAATTCCCTTTTGGTCACAACAACGCATTAGGGGGATTTTCTAAAAACCACGCAAACCTTTGAAGTAGCCGAGACTGTGCCATCGAATGATTATTGAAAGTCTAGAGGAAAATTCGTCCTTAGCGAAAGTTGCTCGAGCGTGAAACACTATTTTAGCTTTACTGCTAGAGTGCAAAAAAAATGTTTGAAAAACCAAGTGCACCGCTGAAATTCTCATGATTTTAATTTTTTTCCAAGGGGCTAAGTATATGTGCGGGTAGGGGAAAAGTATCAAGATGACACTGCAATTCTACATTTGTGGTGAATCCCCGCAATATATTTCTTGTAACTTCAACCTGATTTTGATCAGTGCAAGAAGCTGCACTCGTGCAGCAAAACAGTTTGAAGTGAACCTACACGTGGCCGTTGGCTCAATTTTGTGCATAGGATTACCAAAGTTTCCGTCTCTTCAGTGTCAGTCACGTGGGTATGCCTTAGGCCCCCTGCCCTCAAGAATGCAAAAAGATTCTACTCGACTGGGATTTTAGGTTATTCATAAGAAAAGGTGAAAAGCGGCAGCCGAAACATCACGCGAAATCCTTGAAACATTTACGACACGTGCTGAATGATTGAAAGAGCGTGATCTGCACAGAAAATGTGATCACGGGTTGCATAAAAAATTACCATCACTTCATTAAGTTCATTTCACCATTTTTTACATTAATGTCTGTTACAGCAGAGGAACGGTTTATTCTCTTACATCAACAGTCTTTGTGAAGTCAGGAGACTTTTACATTATTCAAATAAAAAAGGGTCATAGCTGGATCATTTACCAATTCTAATTTTAGGCAAAGTTTAAAGCGAAACACTATTGTGCATAAACAGCTTTGTGATTCTAAAAATTTTTCATCTTCTAATCGAAAAATTTCCCACCATTTTCATTTAATGAAAACGAGCATGAACTTTGAAGAAGCAAAATTTATGATTAAGACTTTGAAGTATGAGTGTTACAAGGAAAGAAAGTAGTACAGCCATCTGTTGGGCACCGTCAATGGAAGGAACATAAGGTGATGCGTGCCTTCAGAACAGTCTGATCACTCCACAAGCAACACGACTACCAGAGTTCCCTGTTGTTTTACTCGCTGGTGAATTGCCACGTCCCAAATCGTCTATATCGGAATGTATAACAATAGCTCGTCCTACCACACTGTTTGGACCACTTAATTTAACCATTGAGTCCATGATGGAGATAATCGTAACGTTGTTGCGCTGAAAAGTAGACGAGAATGTTCCAGTCACAGAAGACAAATTGTATAGCTTCAGAAAAACAGTCCTAATCTCCAAGCAGGTTTCGCTGCTTACTCTTCCCGCTTGCCATTTTGGCTTGAAAACTGACTGCTCAAATCACGACAAAGATCCGAGTGATTCAACAACTCAATGTACATCTCTTTTTCTCGCAATGGTACTTTTTTTCTGATCGCCCAGAATAGGAACAGCAAATTCATGCAGGACAGCTTCCATTCTCATTGAGGAGATGTCAGATTAAGGACTGTATTCAACAAAAGAAAGTTCACTTATTAATAAACATTCTCTTATAACTATACTACAATTCTGAGCGATCCCTTGATCCAAATGCACGGTTTGATATAAAGAATTTTTAGCAATGGAAGATGAAAAATGTTGAAAGTAATTGTGATTAGAGTATAAATTATTAAAAGATTTGTGCAGATTCTGGGCTTTAGAAAAGAAACGTTTCACAGAATTATCGCATCTAGCGCGATTGATAGAGTTCACTGGTCATTCACACGAATCAACGCGAATACATGGGTGGTCCGTCTTTGCCTAGATGCCTTATTATATTTTCTTTTACACTTCTCTTTTGCTGTTGTACATGACTCTTTCTCTGGTATGTGCTGAGTATTGAAGATCTATGTGCAAAGTAGTCGTCATCTATTGTGGATTGGTTTTACTTCTCCACCATGCAGCTATATTTCTTTTCTAAGCTCTTGTAACTTAATAAAGGTTCACTTGTACCATCTTTTTTGAAAGCAATCAATAATCGTTGAACGTCGTTTTGATTTGATACACGATAATAACTATCTGAAAAAAGATTATGATTACCATTTGCTACGCATCGTCCACCGAATGTACACCAAAATGTCGCCCCGCTTGATCTTATAGAATAAAGCTCAATATTTAATCATAGTTCATTTTATTTGACCGCTTATTAAAGTGGTGTGCTGTTACAATAAACCAAATAATGTAGAGTGGTATGCAAAAACATTTGCGTCAGCTGGGGTTTGAACCCAGATTTCACCGTATCCGGGGCGCGTTAAACCTTTGCACACTACCGACGCCCGTTTTGACACCACTCTTTCCACACCACGAACACAACCGCTCAAGTTCAATTTCCATTTGAGATGCTTCTACTCAGTCTGACGATACCTTCTTCATGAACACTCACCGAAGCAAAGATATTTCCGAGATCACCGACGTGCCGATTGCCGTCATATGGTGCTCCATGGTCTTTATTGTACGGATTATAATGACCACCAGCATCTGCACATCCGTTTCCCAAATTACCTTTTTCATGAACATGGAATCCATGAAAACCTGGAGTCAAACCTTTCACGACGCCGCTTATCTGAATTCTCGGTTGTGTTCACAATTTGAAATGTTTCATCGCATTTATAAATAGATACAAGCTAACCTTGACCAGATTTCCTATTTGTATAAAGTCCACCATTCCAATCTCACTTTGCAGATCACCTTTTGCGAACATAGTCGCTTGAGCTTTTAACACTTGTCGTGAACCTACACATAAATCTTGTAATAACTGAACAGGATTAATCTTGACCTAAATCATCTTACATTGATATTGCAAAACTGAAACCCTTTATGAAATATCATGTGCTGAATGATCTCCTATTTTTTAGTACAGTTCTACTACACTTTTATAGCCGGCTATTTAGTTTCGAATTTGTAACAAGCATATTTATTAACTCTCATTCACAATCAGATATACACTATAATAGACTTTGAATAAAACGAAATCTGTAGCGATACCTCTAGCATCACAAAATTGAATGACTCCAATGATTGATGAGATGAGCAACATTTGACGCATTGTTGGAGAGGGAGAGTTGAGGGGTGTTCAATAAGATTTCGTGACAGTATGTCTAAGAAAACCGGTTACCAGTTTGCCCAGTCTGTGATACCGCTGTGTACACACTGCCCAGCTTTGATTTTCGTCTCTTTATAAGTGCTCCGATATCACTGTTTTCTCACGCACTACGGAACATGTAAGAATTCATTCATCCATCTGCCACCACGCTTAACCATTATCGGAGTATTTTGACATCGTAATCATCACTGCATCATAGAGACCTTCATATGAAAAAATGAATCAGGATGAAACGAACAGACAGCGTCATTTTGGTAATTCACAAATTTTTCTTGCCAACTGTATCTGTTTCTACCACCGTCTAAAGAGAAAGTTTGCTGCCTTGCAATTTGTATGTGGCATTTCCTCACGTTGATCATTCTTGGCTTGAATTAGGCTCACTTTCTCAATGAATACTTTGAGCATTCAAGTATTATTTTGTAACCATAGGCGGGGGTGTCTTTTATTGAAGAAGAAATGAAACAAGTGTGAGAAATCAAGAGGTTTTAGTGGTGAAAAGATTTCAAAATGGTTTTCTTGAGGGCTAAAGTTTTCCGAGCTTACAAGGTCCATTTAAAGTTATTTTTCCAACGAAATAAACAAGATTCCTGGCCTGCTTCAATCTAAATTAACTATCTCAACTTCAAGTAGAGCTTGTTCTTACAGCAAGAACTATTAAAGTCTGCAAATCACTGTCTAGGGATCGGAGCAACATCGTTTTACCACAACAAGACTCTGATTCTAAAAGCTACCAAATGTATTCTGCTGTAATACATTCTGACAGAATACTTCAAGCTTTTCAAAGGTCTTTTATGGCAATTGTAGTGCTAGACGTGCGTTACGGCTTTCTGATCCCATCTGTAGCACGGTGCCTTTTGGTTCACTCAATCTCCTGTGAAGAAACATATCCCTTACACATGAAGGGGTCGACGCCGAATTAGCTACACTGCCTGTTAAGTGAAAGATCGCCTTACACTGTAGTGATTATAATCACCGCATGTCACGTGATAGGATCACCTGACATTGCAGTAATAAACAGTAGATTGCCCATGACTGGTATAAAAAATATTAAATATATAAGTATTATTCAATTTACCAGCTATAAACAATAGACTGTTGATCACTGCATTTGCAGGCAATCCTATCACTTCACAAGCAGTCATTTGTTATCACGCGGTGTTCGTGATCTCTTCAGTTAACAGGCAGTGTAACTGATTCGGTGGTGTTGAGTTCTCAGATGTAGGGGTATATTTCCTTACAGGGGATTGGCTGAACCGAAAGGCACCGTGCTACTGATGAGGCCAGAAAACCAAAACGTGAATCTAGCAGTACGAGCACCATAACAGGTTCCATGAAAAGCTCAGAATGTAATGTCATAATGTATTAGAATCTTAAGCGAGGTTTTGAAAAACAGTCGCATACAAATGTATTCTGATCACTTTTCCGGGAGAGTTGTACTTTGGAAATAATCACAGTTGTTGTGTCGTTCATTACAGCAAGATGACGATTCCGAATGCGCTGTTAGTTAGTGTTTGTGGATGACAGAATTTCGCTATCAAATCCTTTATTCCTTTCAAAATATTCAACTCTAAGAAATTTGCAAAGATCGCATAACCTTAGTTTCCTGATACATATGAACGAGGTTGTAGTAAGACTAATACTCAGTAAATTTCAGGTTCGACGGCTTCGCCTTTACCAGAGCTTGGTTTGGTCAAATTGATTGCAACCTACTGAGGCAAATGCTTTCTCTTTATTTTTTAGGTTCTCTTTCAATACAAATTGTTCCAGTTTACTGCACAGTTCATAGTACGTCAGTCATTGGATTCAGTTCTCGCATTCATTAACCCAAAGGTCTTGTAGCTTTCGCGTCTTGCTTTGACTGTTGCTTTACGACTTCTTATGAATGGCGTAAAAAGCTGGTCAAGTTGGATCTCTTTCCGATCAGTAAGACAGCAGTTGTAAGGCATTCCCGGGTGACTAAGTGAGAGTGTTGGGGAAGGGATCGAACCAACACCTTACCTTGTGGTAATTTGCATCATAAACCACTCGACTACCTCATGATATTCCTACACCCCATTGCATGAAATTCATTCGGATACAAATATAGCATTATTTTCTTTTTGTTCTGTAATGCTGAGCAGTGACCTTGCCGATGTAGTGGTTTCCTCAGCAATATTCTATATTAGAAAGGTAAAGGAAAATCAGTCTGAAACTAGAAAATAATCCGTATATAAAGAAAAATCTAAATTTCAAAAGTGATAAAGGAGTAAATCATATTCTAGGGAAACTTATGAGGAAGAAATCAAACAAAATGGCGATTTTGATGTAGTGAAAATAAATTGCTGTACAACAGACATGGAATTTTTTTACCAATAGACAGCAGTGTAATTTTGGTATTTCATTAGAAAAAGTTGTAGCCCATTGATTAAATTGGATTAACATCCTACGGTGTCAAATGGCGTAGTTAACTGTGATTAACATATGACATCATGCCAGCCCAATAAATCTAGAAAGCTCTTTGAGAAGCACGATTGCATCGATTGAAAGATGTCTATGTTCCAAGACACACTTTCTACTAATCTCGTCGTTTTTCAATAATTCAAATCTTAATTCCAAGCAAACACAAGATTCTTTTTTATACCCTTTGCATAAGTCAACTTTCGACAGCTTCGTCTTTTTCGCAACGTGGAATGATCAGTTTGACTGCAATCTAGTCAGTCAAGTGCCACCATAACGAGCAAAAAAAAATCACTCTCAGTTGGTCAAGGCTAAACAACTTTCGTATGCACCTACGGCTTCTGTAACTGTCACCGAATTATCCAAGTGGAGACCAATGGTAAAGGATTCACATGCTTTCGCACATCAAAATAAGTCTTATACACAGTGTTACATCATGCTTAATAACGGTGCATTTTTCCCTACGGTCCGTTTTTGGATTTATAGAACGTATTCAGAATTCTCTGGAATCCTATGCGACATAGTCTTATATTTCTGTGCAATAATGGCGACTTCCATTTCAGAATCTCCTCTGTTATATCCCCGACTACTATACGCACCTAGTGGTTCGTTCGATTTGGCTCAGAATTTGCAAAGTAAGACTTTTTTGTACAAACGCCGAGTGACCTACCGGGTTCCAAAATGTGTTCACACCCTTGGGAAGGTCCCCACCACACTCAGTTTGTTAAAAAGGAAGGCAAGATAAAGAAGACCTGACTTTTGCTGGAAATATTGTTTGGGAATGTTGCACGTTCTCTAACTCTATGGTTATCGTCTCGTAGCCAGTTTCTGCACCAAGGTCGAGAATTACTTCTTCTACTCTTTTCCTGTGTACACACTGATGGCTGCCCGATACGTGTTCTCACAAGAGCGCGTTTTGTGCGTGAATTGCAATAGGGAATCAATGAACTATTAGTTTTCTCTTACTTACCTTCCGCTACCACTTAGTGATGTGGCCACTTTCGGTTGGTTGGTTCGGAAATTTAGAACTGAAAGCTAGTTTTCTTTTGGCTTCTCCGGAGAGGATTTCACGTACTTCGAGTGATCGCTTAACAACTCAAAACCTTTGTCTATCTCCTGTGTACTGTAAGTGGCAAAGAAATCACTTAGAAACCGCTTGTTATCACGTGTGATCTGATGCAATATACTAAACTGTTAAAGGAAGTGCATAGGCAAAAAATGTGCGCATCGTACTTGCTCCGCACATTAAGAAAGCGGTGGGAGAACCAAAGATTACAGTGAGTGCGCGGAGTAGTTGTTGCGTCTACTGTGCGATTGACGCAGTTTTTATCCTGCCCATGCAGTGGTTTGACTAGTTAGTCTGCGGTCCACCAGACCATTCCAGTGTATGTGTGTGATAAGAAAGTATGACAAGACCTTCGCGTTTGCTCAACAAAAAAGCAGTGACGTGCCTTTAACTAATAGTCAAGAGCACTTTCTTTTTAAGTGACGATAAGACTTGAAGGTTGTGGAGGTTCGGAGGTGATTTCTCATGTAGTTAATATGATGTCCAACAAAAGCCTCTCTCCAAAATGTTTGGGGAAGATTGCCCATCTTATACACCACTGGGTTGTCCTTTATCGGTGTCTTTTAAACACACACTGGGGCAGCAGGAGTGGATCTCTGAACAAATTTGAAACGATCTCATGATCGACGTCAATGAATAATCACTCATGCACTAGGTGAACATGTGGATTTGATGTTACACATATTTCCAGCCAGTATTCTAGGGTAGACTCAAAAGCTACATGATAAAAATGTGGTTGATGAATTTGGTTTTCATGAAACTATAACTTCTTGCCTTTGAAAATAAATATAAAAAATAAAAGACAAAGAAAAATAAAAATTTATCCATGACATCGAATGTTTTTGAAAACTCGCAATAAACATTCAAACTAATTTTCAAAATAATTACCAGTCGAGATCCATCGACTGAAAAGTGGTGATGGCACAGTGTCATTGTACGCTGTGCCGTCACCACACACGCCTCCCTCCTTGCTACAGGGCTTAATGTGGGGTGTGGGTCACTGACGAGGAGGAGGAGACCTGCGAAACACGCATGTTATGGCCCTAGGGTACCAACCTCGCTTAGGCTTCAAACATTTATTCTTGAAAATAAAAATATAGGGCTCATGTGGCGATAGGCATCTACCGATTTCATTCACGCGAATATTGATGATACGTGAGTGTTGGCGACTTGAAAATTACTCCATATAAAAATATTCGAATCTACACTTCATGACATTACGGCAAATCAGAGGTTTGCGTTTTTCACGGCCTGATGAACCATTCATTTCTCTACTTGGAGAAGCCAGGCAATGGTTTTTAGAAACTATGTAGACCATCCTTAGCATTAACATATGTTAAACATAGACCACCTAGAGAATTGTCATCATATTAAAGCTTGTTGTGACGTTTCTGTATGATAACTTGACAAAATGAGCTGTTTTTCAAAACTGAATTAATCTGGAATATTATGTGTCTGAGAAGGAAACTAGACAAACAAAGTACAACAATGAACGTTTGAATGACTGCAGCTATGGAACAGTCCATTTGTGGAATGACGACAGCATAATGAGCTCATTAAAACTGTGCATCAAACATGAACTTTTCAAAATCTTGCTAGGCAGTGAATCCCAAACTTCTATTAACATATAAGGACCAAAATTTCGTTGATCACGTCAAAGAACACCTTCTGAACTTTCTGAATGATCAACGTTATCTGTGAAACAGTGTGACAATTATGCATGCCCAAAAAAAAACTAGCATCTTTACAGATGTGATTTTACATAATAAGTTTTGTCGAATGATGATATTTCTTCATTATTTCAATAACGATGGGATGCTCACAGCTTACTGAACAAGCAATTTCTTTTATCCATGTCAAATTCTTGTAGACTCCAAAATCTTGGTTGTGCAACTGGTACAGTGTTCCAGCATATGCTAAAAAAGCTTCGATATATGTTCAGTTCGTATCGGTCGTATTGCTCCTAACATATTAACAAAAATTTAGTGCACTATAAGATATTCAGCATTCTATATGAACGAAAACACGAAATGAAAACTGAAAAACAGTCCAATCTACTATGTTTAAAACCCTCTCTTAAAGATACATCAGTCTGGCAGAATGTTTTAACCTTCCAAGACTTTCATACCCTTAGTGACTCACCTACCACTGCTATCAGTAGGAGTGAGCAGTAGCGCATGTGGCTCTGCGAGAATGTGGAAACATACATAAGCCACTAGCGTACCAAACCACCAAAAGGATTAGAACATTCTATTGGACTATACTGAAAAATATCAAATGAGATTACAAAACTTAGCACAAATCTTAACTGCTTTCACCTTGTATATTACTATACAGGCACGGGCGAAGTCACAAATATCAAGAGTACTGTGAGCGTCTCGGTCCCATATTATTCTGAAGCCTCTATTCCATTGTCTGCACAATATATCGCCTCGTTATCGTATGTCGCAATTTAGGTCCATTAACGACAACAAAGATGTTGCCGTTCGTCTTTCTAGCCTCCATGACAATGGCTACATGCTCCAGCTTGTAAAACTGCTGGAAATGTTTCTTTCCATCAATGGCTTTCTAGAAAATCACACCATTTATGATTACAACAGAAATGGGAACTCTCAGAAATGATTCTTGGTGGTGTAGCGAGAATAAAACTTATAGCAGCTATTCCCCCAAATATCTGCAATTTTCCTTTCTCTTATATGCTTATTCCTATTGTATTTCGTCAAATAATCAATATTCCAGTTGTAAATAATTCAAAAAGTCAGGCAATGAGTCATAGCGGCCGTTAGTGTCTTCGGATGGCGGCATGGCTCGTTTTCGGACTTACAGCTGGCGAGCGATCTGTGTTTTGTCAGTTAGATACAGGCGAACATCTGCGGATGACTGGCAGATAGTCACGCCAACTACAGCAGTTTGATCGCCTTAGGTGACTCGTCGAAATCGACAGCGATCCTGTTGCTTGCTCTCCTGCATCATCTTACTCATTCACCCCTCTTGGTATATATCCGTTCTCCACGCTCATGCTCTCAACGACGATGCACGCTCATAGTCACGATGATGCTCCATTGTTCGTTGGGCTCTCCACAACCTTCATCATAGCGTATCTCACCAAATTGCTTATTGCCGTACTTGCTCACTGCGGAAGCTTCACATATAGCTTAACTACAGTAATTTATCCATTATAACGCTCATCTACACTTCGACAAGTCTAAACTAGAATACTGCTAAGCTCTCTCTTAGTAAGTAACCTGCATAAGTCTCTTCTGCCATATCAATCCATTTCTTAATCACTGCGTTAGATATAACCTCATCAACACTCTCCCGATCATTTGGTTGTTGTAAGACCAACCCCGCTTTCTATAACGTCACTCTTCAAGGCACTTATATTTGTTACTGTATTGTAATCTCTTAATAATTCAGTATAGTATCCAGTTAAGGTCTCACTGATACAACAATTTTTCATCATATCCTACGTATATAATGTCATAGACCACCTATTCACCAAAAATCACATAATTGCCTTTTGATACCCTACTATTGTTAGCACAATACTCATCTAACTTGTAGTCACATTAACTAATGTTGTTATTTGTTGTCCTTGTTTCATGGCAATGTGTATGAAGTTTGATTGCTCAAGATAGGCTGTTTGATCTACGGCGAAAAGGAACTGAAGTCCCGCGTGGCAACATTTACAAGGCGAGCAAACTCCGAGACAGTACAAAACCCACCAATCATGAAACAACTTCTCAAAAGTGCTTAATACTATTTTTAAAAAATGCGAACTAAAGGGTTTTCTGGGATATAACATTTGCTACAGCACAAAGAGCTCTTGCCCTTACTCATCGGGCTGTTAGTGGAGGAAACACAAGAACCGCAATTGGACTTTTGAAGCTGACAGAACGCAGTAGAAGTGTAGCGGTAAGCTAGTAAATCGTTTGGTATACTTACTAGCGGCTAGTTATACAAATTCAATTTCCATTTAGATCACTGGCAGAGCGGATGGTCTAATACCAGGTCCACACAGCTTTCACGATCACGAGTTCGGTGATTCAGTCCATGGATGCTCAAAACAACGTAATCACTTTAATCCACTCAGATCAGACCAGTGGACCAATGAACCCACCTTCTGGGCGACATATCGGCGATCATGGAAATATTGTAGCATTGTTAGTACCCTATTTTCATTGACACAATGGTCCTATGTGGTTCATTTAACACCTTTTGATTGTATCTCTTACTCAAACCCTAATCTTACTTGTTTTACCTGCATCACCTGCCGGCCCGTTGATCGTCCAGTGACTAGAGCGGGTACCAGCAACACTTCCATTTTTCCCCATCGCGTGCAAGAGTAGCCCAGTGGGTCCTCCTCACTCCAGGGAATCGCTGAGCATTATATCTTTCTTCTATAGTTTCGTGAAGAAATCGCACTAACGGGCCGCAGTCTTCCTGAAGAGCATTGATGTCCCAAGGAATCCAGTCGTAACGCCTCTCATTCCATCGGTTGTCGTTGGAGCGTATCATGCGTCCGGCCCATCTTATTTGCGATATCGTGACATGTAGAGCAGCGTCTCCGATTTTGATCGTTGACGTAGAACGGAACTTCGGATCCTTTCACTCATTTGCGAGGTACGGGATACCCCTAACATCGACCTTTCAACTGTGTGTTCAATAAGCCAAGTGGTCTTTCCTGATTACGTAGCGACCAGGTTTCTACTACATATGTTAGGGCAGGGATAATCGTTTGAGTCGAAAAGTAGGGCACGGAGTCGGATGTTCTTTGTCCTCTTCACTACATATTCAATGCTCTTGAACGTTCCCCAAGCCGCTCAGTTTCCTCCTGCTCGACTCTGGAGCTAGGTCGTTCATCATGTTGAGTTCACGACCTAGATAGACGTAACTGAAGCATTCGGAAATTTTCGTTCCATTGAGACGTGAATGGGGCTCTCAAAACCCACCGTTCCTCATGAACATTGTTTTTAATAGATTTGGTTGAAGACTAATCTTTCCACAGGCGTTGTCCAAGTCGGTCAACATTCGTTCCGCTTGACTGATGCTTAGTGTTATGAGGACGATATTATCAGCAACGCGAAGATGGTTTAAGTGCTGACCGTCAATTCCCACTCCTATATTGTCCCATTATAATGTTCGCATGACATTTTGGAGGGTGGCAGTGAATAATTGTGGCGAAATTGTATCGCCTTGTCGAACGCCTCTTCTTACGTCAATGGTGATATTGTTGAAGAATGGAAGTATTTTGGTCGTGAAATATTATGAAGCTCACGAAGGATCATTATTGCACCGAGTAGAGACGCCTGGTTATCCAGAGCCTCTACATCCGCTCCTGCTTCCACTGAATCAAAGGCATTTTTCAGATCAATGAGAGTGGATAGAGTGGTAGTTTGTACTTGCGTGAAGCTTCACTAAGTCTTGTGATCGTGTGGATGTGGTCTATAGTACTAAATCCTTTTCGTAACCCTGCTTGTTCGCATGGCTGCCCTTCGTCCAGTTCATTGTCAATCCTGTTTAGGATGATTCGAGTGAAGAGTTTATAGACGACGAACATCAAGCACATTGGGCGGTAATTGCCTATGTCTGGTCTCCCTTTTCAAACATCAACACGGTCTTGCTGGTTTTCCACTAAATGGGAATCCAGCATTCTGGCAGGAAGCGAGTGAAGAGCCGAGCCAGGGCGTTGACGAGTATTGACAGTAGGTTCTCTAGGTGTTCTGGTCTAATCCTGTCTGGACCGGGTGTTGCGCTGTTCTTAACTGACGATATAGCATGTCGGATTTCGGAAGGTAGGACCGGCGGAACGACATATTCATCCACTTTCAATATATATGACGGCAAGAGGACATGGCTAGCGAAGAAATCCGAGTGACACTGGTGGATGGTTTTCTCCAATGCCTTTCTGGAAGCTGTGAGTGTACCGTCAGAGCATCGCAGTGCAATCATCTTAGTCTTATAACTGACGAAGCCTCGCTAGGCTTTGCGAATGCTCTTCTCAGCTTTTACAACTTTTGCTATAATTGCTGCTAGTCTCTCTTTGAGGTCTTCTCTTACCGCTTCTCTACGGCGTTTTGCAAGATCGCAAGTAAGTTTTCGGTTGCCGGTAGCTCGTGCGATTCTGTGTTGACGTATCAGCTCGAGTGTCTGTAGAGACAAGCGTCTCTACGTGACTTTAGGACTCTCGCTTTTAACAGCGCTAACGTGAAGATATTCAACGAGCCGATCGTATTCTTCGTCGATGCTGTCGACAACAGTATCTTCCCAGGAGCCGACTAATAATTTGAATACATCCCAGTTTATGGTACTTCCGGGATTCGTTGTTTGAATTTAGCGGTTTTTCCTCTTTTTCGTGAAAAACAGAACGCTGCGCGAAGGCGGCGATGGTTTGATCCCATGTAAAACTTAGGAGCAGCAGCGACATCGGTCAGGCACAACTTTCTATTCACTAAGATGTGGTCTGTTATGCAACTCTCCATTGGGAGTCTCCCACGTTTTTCGCTGAGAGTGAGGCTTTTGGAATTGTTGCACATGAGTGGTTTGGGTCGCCATTGGTCAGGTCAGATGACCTCTCACCGTGTTCATTCCATTGTAGTCCGTAAGGTCCCAATGTGACGTTCTTCAGACGTTCTTCTAGATCCAATTTTTGCATTAAATCTCCGACGATGACCTTGAAGAAGGTATGATCCCCTCTTTCAAGGTCCATATAGAACGCTTCGACATCGTCTTCATCATAACTTGATATTGCTGCGTAAGCAACGATGATGGTCAAAGCCGGCATTAAACCACATCGTTTCAACCGTAATCGTCCGATACAGATTCTTAGCTGTCCAAATGAATCAAGTTCACGGTCAAATTCGATTTGACGAGGACGCCAACGCGAACGACACCTCTGCTGTCGCATGTTCCAAGGAGCACTTCTTCTCCAGTGTCATAAACAGCGTGAAAAGGATGATGTCTTCTCGTCTCAGCCACGCCAATGATGTCGTACCTTAATTTTCTTTCTTAAATCAATAGATCTTCTTAAGTGGATTCGTGTGCAAGGGTTCTTGCGTTGTAGATACAGATCGTCATTTTAGTCCGTTTCGATCTTGGCAGCCTAGTTTGGCCGTGAAATTTTAGCAGCCTCTCCGTACTCGTCCTACCTGGCGCTGCCGTACCAGGGGCTCTTTCGGGGTCAGGGGAATGAGGCCCATATTTGTTACTGTTTCTAGCAATTTGATGCCCAACATATGCCTTGCTAGGCTCTAAACGTGAAGGCTGAGTACTCACGAGTAGCCTGCCAGTCTCTCTCGGAGGAGCGGGAGGAGCTTAATTGTTCGAGGCGACTCCTAACCGCCTCCCATGTACTTACCAGCCGCTTATTTGCAGGCTTTTGGAGGACCTGACTCGTAGAAATAGAGTTTTTGCCAAGTCGGTGCTGCAGAAGCAGGAAGCTCATTCCCTGGATCCACCTGCGTCTCTGGGAAGCACACGGTCACTTTTGGTTTGCGTTTATTCTCCTATGCACCAGCTGCGTATGTGCCACGTGCCCTCGCGACCAAGCGAGCGGGATATCTCAAAGGGCTGAGATCCGTGGCTTACTTGCTTATCCTTCGAAGAAAAAGATTTAAAAGTATGATGGGTAGTCCTATGTGAAACATTCACGCAGGATTGTACATTATCTGAATTTTAATTTAGACCAGACAACAATTTTTACAAAAAAATTTGACTCAACTAGCTAACTAATTATCAATAAACGCCCCGTAAAGTAGACCAATTTTGTAAATCAGATATTATTTTGACATCCGAGTTGCAAATTAATATGAAGTTCATTTTCTATGCAACAAAGTTCTGTAAGAATTTAATACCTCAAAATCGTTTTTAAGATCACTGCATCAACATTGATCAACATCCAGGATTCTCCGATCGCCTTCAGTGGTGTTCGCCGTACTGTGGACGAACTTTCGTCATTCATAACAAAACAGTCGATCCTGAGACTAGCAGCAATGTAGGAGCTTCACAACGGAAAACGCGGCGCCCGTCACGCTTCTGGAATCACAGGCTGCGTTATGCCAGGAAATGCTTGAAACTAATATTGTCAGATGTTCCATAAAAGAAAATACTTCGTAATTTGTTCGCATTCTCTTAAATTTCTCAATGGTGCCATTATTTCAACGATTAGAAAACGACACTGCGACTCTACGCGTGAGATAAATCCGCGCGAAATTTTTCTGTTCTTTTCAATTTAATTTTATTTTGCATTAGAAGCAGGCCTCGTGCTGAGCAATGGTTAGAAGTGGCCTACACATGATCTTTGGCTCGATCTTATGCACTAGGTTCATTGAGCTTTCCTTCCCTTCAGAGTCGGAAAGTTTATAACATATTTGTACAGGAGGTGAGCAGCATGACTTGACACTGATAGGCTATCGCAGTCATTATGTCGGGCATACATGCGTTTAGTCACTATTAACATTGCTTGATGAAACCCAATGCATGGCGCATTTTTCAGGGATTGACGAGTACTGCATCCTTTATCCCTATCCTTCTATCGAGGTGCTCGAGTAAGTAAAGCTTACAAAAGTATTCACCAAAAACACAGTGTAGCGTTCAGAAGAAATTCAATCATTGAGTCGAGAAGAGAATCGCAGAAATTTTTTGAAACACAGAGAATAACACCTACCGTAGACGAAAATCATAGTAAAAAGTGGCGAGGCTACATAGAAGCTAGTGGGACGACATCATAAATAGGCTTAACAGTAGCACAGCGAAAGAAGAAGAAGAAGGTGGAAAAGCGAAACTGGACGAAGTTCAGAAAGTGATGAAAGTAACTTCAACAAGAACAGTGCCAATAGTGAGTACTCCAGCGAACACGGAAACTAGCAGAAAGGATCTAAGAAATAACATGGAATTACACGTGATGACGAGGCACTATCTTTGCTTCTCATGTTTGGTTATTTGAAATGGTTCCAAAACGCTTCAAGAATTCTGCGCGGCTACACTTTACGATCCCGTGTTAGGATCGTTAATTCAACTTGAATGTCTTCCTCGTTATGCGTTTGTGTCCCATGGGCTCTAGTGGGGTAGCTGAATTAGCTTTAACTTTTCCAACTAGGTGTTTATTTATACGGACGGAGAATGACCTACCTCATTTGCCGATGTATTTTTCCCCGCACGCTTTTCACGTGATTAAAGTAAGCTGTGCACGTACATACTAAAACACCATCTTTTCCATTAAGACATATCGCAACAATTCGTTATATGTAAACGATCAAACAAGAGTTTGAAACTAACTGGCGCTCGAGATTCTTGATGGTTAAGATAGAAAAGAAGCATATGCTCTAGCGGCAGTGATTGTACGGGTGTGGGTACAATTTATCTATTCTTTTGCAGAACGTGCGGTAGCGAATACATCGACGAAACAAGTGAAACCGCTCTGTGTTTAAATTAAGTACTTTTAGGCGGCAAAGCTATTGCTGAATTAAGCACCTATAGGCGCACATAGGACACACACATAACGGGGAACTCTGAAGTAGAAACAACTACACTTTGAAGTAGAACAACTACTCCGCACACGTAAGGCTTCATAGAGTAAAATTTTTGCGCAGTTTTGGACTTATATCAAATCCAAAAATGAATCCCAAACATGAGTGCTTCATCACCACTTGTGAATAAGCATCATATCTCAAAGTAATTTTCTTAGATCTTAGACAGGCACATGGTTCGCTTTGTAGGACTGCGAGTGACTGGTCTACATATTGACTAGTGAATCATAAGGCAGCAAAACGATAAGTGCTTGAGAATTCAGTAAAAGCTGATTGCTAAGCAATTTAACAATAGCGCATTAGGTTTTATCTGCTCTGGTTATGAAACTATTTGGCTGAATAAATTTAACGTCGATTAGGCTATTGCAGGCTATGAAGACGTCGAAACCAGCGGAACGGTAGCCATTAAGATCTCTTATTATTCTTGTGTTTTACCAAACTGCCAATGCTCATCAATGTTCAAGCGATGCTCAATGAACTCAAACTTTAGGCATTGTTATAGATGACTGAATGCCTATCCGGCCTCTTGTCGGTCTGTAGTCTAGATGTATTAGTCAGTACTGTTGTTCTCCAAGACTAATTGATACTTCGCCTACCTCGGAAGAATTGATGGCTTAACCAACCTGGGGCATGGGAATGAATCCACGACCACGTGTGTGTCACAGGCTCCTCAAACCACTGTGACACAGGCACCCGTAATTCTCACCCATGCGTATGTGTATATAGATCGAAATGGAAGTGATAAGCGTATTCAGCGAAAGATATTTTGATGATAAAAATTGATGACTGTACTTCAATCAGGTACTATGCGGGAGAGGAAGCATTAAGGAGGAACTGTAAAAAGGCACGGGCAGATGTACGACTAAACAGAAATTCAATATATCACAACTTTTGTTTCGAGTGTTTTCTTTAGACCACAGCTTAAATTTCGATATGACTAGCAGTCATTTTTGAGCCACGCATGTCAGTGCTCTGTCAAGGAGGGCTGACTTGTACAGCCCGATACACGTGTTTCGATCTTGCGATCTCGTCAGTTAGGCAGTTAGTGTGGGACTGGAGCTCCCACGCAGGATTGGCAAAAGACGAGAAAGAATAACTGCCTGACTGACGAGATCGCAAGATCGAAACACGTGTATCGGGCTCTACAAGTCAGCCCTCCTTGACAGAGCACTGACATGCGTGGCTCAAAAATGATTGCTAGGCACATCGAAGTTTTAGCTGTGGTCTAAAGAAAACACTTGAAACGAAAGTTATGATATATTGAATTTCTGTTAGTCGTACATCTGTCCGTGCCTTTTTACAGTTCCTCCTTAATGCTTTCCTCTCCCGCATAGTACCTGATTGAAGTACAGTCATCAATTTTTATCATCAAAATATCTTTTGCTGAATATGCTTATCACTTCCATTTCGACCTATATACACATACGCATGGGTGAGAATTACGGGTGCCTGTGTCACAGTGGTTTGAGGAGCCTGTGACACACACGTGGTCGTGGAAGACCATCGACGCGGTGGTGTGATTTCTTCAAGAAAGGCATAGAAGAAAGATATGATGCTCAGCGAGTCCCTAGATCTAGGAAGATCCACTGGACTTCTGTTGCACGCGATAGGGAAAAATGAACATGTTGCTGGTACCCGCTCGGGTCACTCGTGATCAACGGTACGATAGGTGATACAGGTGATACTACAATTTGTCAACCCATTCATATGACTATAGATTATTCTAATGGGATATTGGAACAGCAATGCTATCTGTTGGCAAGAAAATGCTGCATTTGTCCTACAGTTTGTTATCTTCCACACATAAAATTTCCCATATGCTTGATTTCGTCCTTATAGCATTTTCCAGTTGGAGGCTTACTTCGTTTCTGATTTCTTGCCGATCCGTTCTCACGTATATAAGTTTTTGTTTTATATCAGCTTTCCGGACTATTTTTGTCCCACGTTTATGAATCAAATGAGAGTGGAAATAATCACTGTATCGGTATTCTTGCTTCTCGGCATCACAGAACAAAAAATTGTTATTGCTGCGATTGACTCGGCGAACGAAGTTTATTCAATTAAGGCACAAGACATCATTACCGATGGTTTCTATTCGACTGTCATGTTTCAAAATATATGCAAAAAACGAAGAACAGCAGCCGAAACATCACACAAAACGTTGAAGACCTTTGCGAGGAAACGAATCAACTTATTGAAATATTACGATCCTCAACAAGAAATTTGATCATGGGGTCGAGTAAAAAAGTGCAATTACTTCAACAATCTTTTTCCCCCACTATTTACTTTTATGTCTATTACAGCAGAAAAACTATTTATTCTGCTAAATCAGAAATTTTTTTTTGTGAAATTTGAAGACTCTACGTTGTCAGAGCACGAAAAGGTTGAATCTGAATCATTCATCAGTTTCTGCTTTCATGAACACTATTAAAGTAACCGAAAATTGTCCTCAATTAGATCGAGATGATTATCAATCAATATTAGACAAAGTGTAAAGATAAACACCATTTTCCACGAACAGTCTCATGGTTCTGGAGGAGTTTTCATCGTCTAATCAAAATTGCCCCTACTATTTCCAAATAGTCTGAAAATAAACATGAACCTTGTAACACGCAAAATATGTGATATAGGCTTCTGAGTATGGGTGCTATAAAGAGTGGAAAAGTAGTCCCGACATGATATTGATGTTAGAGCCTACGATATATAGAGAGCAACAGTGATTGAACGAACACAAGGTGATGCGTGCCTCTAGAACAATCTGATCACTCCACAAGCAACACGGCCACCAGAATTTCCTGTTGTTTTACTCATTGGCGAATTACCACGTCCCAAATCGTCCATATCGGAATGAATGACGACAGCTCGTCCAACCACACTGTTCGGACCAATTAAGCTAACCAGGGGGTCGAGAATAGAGATCAACGTAATGTTGGTGAGCTGAAAGGTATGCAAAAAGTCGTGCAGCCATATAAGTTGTACTGTATAATTTTAGAAATACAACTTTGAGCACCAAATTATTTTTGCTGCGGTCTCGCTTCACTAACACTTTTTTACCTAAAAACAGCTCACAGTACGGCTAAGCTACGAGTGCGAATCGCAACTCGGTGAACATAACCTTTTCTCAAAAAAGCTTTATTTTTTTACTCGCCCCGGAGAAACGAATTTATGCTGGAGAAGAGCTCTTGTTCCTTTGAAAAAAATGTTAGATCAAGGACGGTACGGAACAAAAATGAGGTTCAAATCTCGATAAATATCCTCGCCTATTTAAATCACAATGTTTGGGCGTTCCGTTTATTCAGATACATTGTTTAAACTGTAGAATACTTAAGAATGAAGGGTGGAAGAAAATCAGAGTGACTGTGATTAGAATACAAATATTCAAAAGATTTTGTGGAGTGAACTTGAGTTACACGAGACGGCTCAAAAAATTATTCAACCAAAGACCCAAAGAGTTCAACGTTATTTGGTCATTCTCAAGATAATCGTGTATAAATAGCTGGTCTTTACCGAGGAGTCCTACGTGGCTCATCATATTTTATTTAACTCTTCTCTGCTGCTGTTGTGCTAGATTCTTTCTGTGGTATGTCGAAATCGCTATTCTAGGCACGGAAGATCTTCGTGGAAAGTAGTCGCCACGTCTTCTTTGAATTGACTTTGCTTCTCCATTGTAGAGCTGTTTCACTTCAGAGCAATCAAAACTCGCTAAATATTTACTTACTACCTCCTTTTTGAGGCAAACGATAATATGACAGGATAGGACATGATTTGAGCCGATAGGTCTTTTAGTGTTATATAGGCACCTATTTCGTACTATTGCGACTCATCAGTAGCACCCTCCCTCGGCTCCGTCGATCCCTTAAAGCTGAATGATCTTCTAAAGGAATCGACGCCGAGTAAAAAAAATCACCCTAAGTCGGACAATGGTATTACCTGACGTTGTGGTGACCGGCAGTCGAGCTTGCGGCTTTAATAATGAGTCATACCTCTGCTCTCTTTTTCAACTCGGTGTCGATTCCTTCAAAGGATTAATTAGCCTAGAAGGATTGACGGAACAGAGGGAGGGTGCAACTGATGAATCCAAATAGGACGAAGTAGGCGCCTGTATAGCAGTAGATCTTTTGGCTGTTGATTCACGATAATAACTCTGTCGATACTACACTCCATCCACCAAATATAGACTTAAGTGTCGTTCCGATTCGCCTTAATGAAGAAAGCTCAATTTTAATGCTAGATGTTACTACCTACCCTAACGATAGCTGCTATATAAACTCTTACCGAAGCAAAGATGTTTCCAAGATCACCGACGTGTCGATTTTCATCATTTGGTGCTCCATGGTCCATATTGAACGGATTATAATGATCGCCGGCATCTGCACACCCGTTTCCCAAATTACCATTTTCGTGAACATGAAATCCGTGAAAGCCTGGAGTCAGTCCTCTCACGACACCACCTATCTGAATTTGCGGCTATGTTCACAATTTGTAGTGTTCTATTACATTTAGAAATAGGTATAAGCTAACCTTGACCATATTTTCTTTTTGTATAAAATCAACCATTCCAATCTCACTTTGTAGATTACCTTTTGCGAACATGGTCGCTCGAGCTCTCATCAGTGGTTGTGAACCTGTATATAAATCTTGTCTGATTTTAAAATATTGATCAAACTGACTCATATTGTCTTACCGGTGATTTTGTATCAACTGAAGCTCTTCATAAAGTATAACGTACTAAATATTCTCACCTTTTCTAGTACAGCTCTGCTACCACCTACACAGCTGACTATTTTGTATCAATTTTGCAGCGTACATATTACTTACTCTCAATCATAATCAGATGTGCACTATTATAGGCCTAAAAGGAAACGAAATTTTTAGCTGATACCTCTAGCATCAGAAAATTGAATGACTCCGAAAACTGTTGAGATGAGCAGTATTTGGCGCATTGCTGAAGAGTTGAGTGTTGTTTAGTTAGTTTCATGACATTATATCTAAGAAAACCGGTTATCAATTTTTCCATTCTGTGTCAGCGCTGCACACGCACTCTGCAGCTCCAATTTTCTTTCTTTTTGTGTACTTCATATCATTCTTTTTCTCACCATTATGTTGGAACACGTAATAATTTATTATGTCTTGTAGTCGCGAGATCTGAATTGGTGATGAAACTGGTACAGCTCATCGATACGTATAGCAAACGTTGGTCCTGATAGATAGGAATCTTATTGGCAGCTGATACCTTGGTACGTGCTCTGTACATCTTCAAGTTTGGAGTAATCTTTTCTGTATTGTAATGAATACGCGAAATGCGAACATCAAATGAATCCCGGTACATTTTTGTTAGATCTATGAGAATTTTTTGTTTCTACTGCTTTCTAGATCTATTATGACATTTCGGAGTTAAACTAAGAATACTGAGCGGTGTGCAAGAAATCTGATCCCACGCGGGAGTTGAACACTCGTTTCGTTAATATCGAAGGCGCGTACTACCACTACACCACCAAGGCCTTCGCTTTGATACCACCCTTTCCTCGAAATAAATTATGGAGGCTGTCAGCAGTCCAGCTTCAGCGGAGTTACTCTGGTAAGCGATTTTCGGCTCTGAACCCATCTGAGGGCTATGAAATCTAAAATCTACGAGATCTTGGATTTTATTGCTTTTTTGCTTCAAGTAGTAAAACAAAGAGTTCTCGTAGATTAAAGATTTCCAATAGATATGGAAGAATAGTAGCAGAGTGATGGCCTCGGTAATGTAGGAGGTAGCACGCGCTTGCAAGTATGGGTGAAACCCAAGTCCAGTTCTACGTGGGGTTGAATGTTTTTCATATTGCAAGATTTTCAGACTAGGAATTGATAGATGCTGAATATTTGGAATCGTAATTAACGCAAAATGTAAACACGCTGGAATTGATCGATTAGGAAACTCACATAGCAAGATTTTTTCGTTACCTTCTGGAAATCTCATCATATCATCAGCCGATCTCTCAAAAATCAGTTGTTCTCATTCGGAAATGAATATCCGAATAAAAGAATACCTGCTAATGTGGCAGTAGTAAAAGTTTGAATAATTCTATTTGGGATACCTACCAAGTCGACCTGGTTTTCATGGTTCCCGTGTCCATGGAAAGAAATTTAGGAAATGGGTGTGCAAGTGGATGTTTAAGTATAATAACAGTCACATAACATTGACTGAAAATGAAGAGACACTGCATCAAGCAATTTTTACCTCGGCTAGCTTGTGGTATGTCCCTTCTTTGCTAATCTTGATATGAGGAGTGGTGGTCTGTAGAGACGGGCGAAACTGTCGTAACATATTTGTAGCATTAGCATGCAATATCGAACTTCGATAAAAAAAAAACTTGATAAGATGTCTGTGAAAATATATTGAACTTATTGCATTGTTGTTTTGCGGTCCACTAGTTAATATGTAATCATCCGCGCGGTCTTACATGGGCCCAGTATGTGCTTGTCTCAGATCCACAAAAATCACTCTGACAAATAGCACGAAATCACCAGTGATGACGAGGCACTCATCTTTGCATCTCATATTTGGTTTTTGGTGTGGTTCCAAACGCGTCAGGAATTTTGCGCGGCGAGACTTTACGATGTTGTGCCAGAATAGTCTTCTAAGCTTCAACGCCTTCCCATTTAAGGGTCTGCGTTATGTGCCTTCGTAGGAATGTTGAATTAGCTTTAACTTTTTCAACTAGATATTCATCTGTACGGACACAGAATGACCTGCCTACTTTGTCGATGTATTTGTCGCCGCACGTCTTGCAAGTGATTTAAACTGTACGCGTACATATGAGTGCACCATCTTTTCCACTAGGGCATATCATGAAATACTTCGTTGTAAATGAACGATGTAGCGCTTATGGCGCAGTTGTTAAAAGTGCTCTGCGTCACATATGAAGTTGATGCTTCGATATCGCGCTCATGGCTCACCAAGTCATTCATCCCACCGTGGTCGGCACATTGTTACTGGACTGGTCTCAGACTTGTCTGGGAGGATAAGCAACACTGACTCGATACAGCGGAAGCCCACCATGAGTCTTTGTGAAGGCCATATATGCATTCAATCACTCCAAACGAACTTAAAAACTGAAGATGAATTAGCGCGCCCCTCGGAGATTAATCAACGCCGAGAGCTTTGTTCTTTTATCCTCTATATAAACGATGAAACAAGCCTCCGAAAACTAACTGGAACCTAAGATTATTCGTAATAAAGATAGCAAAGATGCATATGAACTAAAGGCAAAGACGGTATTGTATGATTGAGAGAAGGTCAGTTTATCTAACCTTTTGCATAACATGCGGTAGCGAACACATCGGAGAAACAGGTAAACCACTCTGCTCCCGTATAAAAAACACCCAGCCTGCAAAACTATTGATAAAGTAAACGCCCCGCTAGGCGCACATAGGACACCCACACATAGCGGGGAACACTTTTTAGTAGAAACAACGACTCCGCACACGTAAGGCTTCATCATGTAAGATTCTTGTACAGTTTTGGATTTATATCAGAAAACCAAACGTTAATCCCAAATATGAGTGCCTCATCATCATTGAGAATAAATGTCATATCTCAGACTGATTTCTGTAAATTTGAGAAAGGCAATAGTTTGCTTGTGGTAAAACTGCGGGTGACTAATCTACATGTTGACTAGGGAATCATAAGGCATCAAAACGGTGAGTGCTTGAAAATTCAATAAAAGCTGATTATTATTTAATTTAACATTTGCGCATTAGGTTTTCGTCTGCTTTGATTATGATCTATTTGGCTGAGTGAATCGCACGTCGATTAGACTATTCCAGGCTATGAAGGCGTCTGAACCACCGGAGCAGTAAGCCATTGAATCTCTTATTATTGTTGCGCTTTGCCAAACTGCCAATGCTCATCAATGTTTAGGTAACGCGCCATAAACTCAACTCTTTAGGCATTGTTATAGGTGACTGTCGGTCGGTAGCCTAGATGTATTACTCAGTATTGCTATCCTCCAAGACTAATTTGATACTCCGCCCACCTCGGAAGAATTGATGGCTCAATCAACCTGGGACATGGGAATGAATACACGACCACGTGTGTGACACAGGCTCCTCTAAACACTGTGACACAGGCACCCGTAATTCTTAGCCATACGTATGTGTATATAGGTCGAAATGTAAGTGACAGGTGTATTCAACAAAAACATATTTGAATGACGAAAATTGATGACTGTACTTCACTCAGGTACTATGCGGGAGAGGAAAGCATTAAGGAGGATCTGTAAAAAGACGCGGGCAGATGTACGACTAAACAGAAATTCATTTAACTGATGGAAAGGGTCGTTCTACTATTAAGCGGTTAAAGTGTACTTCGAGTAGTGACGGAATGAATTGATTACCAAGTTCACTCAGATACGTGGAGATTGCATCGATCTCAATACAAGAAGGAGTACGACAAATATTGTGCTTAGTCATTTTCATGACCAAGTCAATTTCCCATCGACTATCTAAGGTTAGTTTTACAGGTGTTTTGCAAGCCTTA
>JAHQIW010002436.1:0-65000 GCA_019055375.1 Parelaphostrongylus tenuis
GTGTTGTTGTTTCGATCTTGCGATCTCGTCAGTCGGGCAGTTAGTGTGGGGACTGGAGCTCCCACACAGGATTGGCAAAAGACGAGAAAGGGTAACTGCCCGACTGACGAGATCGCAAGATCGAAACACGTGTATCGGGCTCTATATGTCAGCCATCCTTGACAGACCACTGACATGCGTGGCTCAAAAATGATTGCTAGGCATATTGAAATTTGAGCTGTGGTCTAAAGAAAACACTCGAAACGAAAGTTATGATATATTGAATTTATGCTTAGTCGTACATCTGTCCGTGCCTTTTTACAGTTCCTCCTTAATGCTTTCCTCTCCCGCATAGTACCTAATTGAAGTACAGTCATCAATTTTTATCGTCGAAATGTCTTTAGCGGAATACGCTTATCACTTCCATTTCGATCTATATACACATACGCATAGGTGAGAATTACGGGTGCCTGTGTCACAGTGGTTTGAGGAGCCTGTGACACACACGTGGTCGTGGATTCATTCCCATGTCCCAGGTTGGTTGAGCCATCAATTCTTCCGAGGTAGGCGAAGTATCAATTAGTCTTGGAGAACAACAGTACTGACTAATACATCTAGACTACAGACCGACAAGAGGCCGGATAGGCATTCAGTCACCTATAACAATGCCTAAAGTTTGAGTTCATTGAGCATCGCTTGAACATTGATGAGCATTGGCAGTTTGCCAAAACACAAGAATAATAAGAGATCTTAATGGCTACTGTTCCGCTGGTTTCGACGTCTTCATAGCCTGCAATAGCCTAATCGACGTTAAATTTATTCAGCCAAATAGTTTCATAACCAGAGCAGATGAAACCTAATGCGCTATTGTTAAATTGCTTAGCAATCAGCTTTTACTGAATTCTCAAGCACTTATCGTTTTGCTGCCTTATGATTTACTAGTCAAGCGAACCATGTGCCTGTCTAAGATCTAAGAAAATTAGTTTGAGATATGATGCTTATTCACAAGTGGTGATGAAGCACTCATGTTTGGGATTCATGTTTGGATTTGATATAAGTCCAAAACTGCGCAAGAATTTTACACTATGAAGCCTTACATGTGCGGAGTAGTTGTTCTACTTCAAAGTGTAGTTGTTTCTACTTCAGAGTTCCCCGTTATGTGTGTGTCCTATGTGCGCCTATAGGTGCTTAATTTAGCAATAGCTTTGCCGCCTAAAAGTACTTAATTCTCAACACAGAGCGGTTTCACTTATTTCGTCGATGTATTCGCTACCGCACGTCCTGCAAAAAAATAGATAAATTGTACCCACACTCGTACAATCACTTCTTTGCCGCTAGAGCATATGCTTCTTTTCTATCTTAACCATCAAGAATCTCGAGCGCCACTTAGTTTCAAACTCTTGTTTGATCGTTTACATATAACGAATTGTTGCGATATGTCTTAATGGAAAAGATGGTGATTTAGTATGTACGCGCACAGCTTACTTTAATCACGTGAAAAGCGTGCGGGGAAGAATACATCGGCAAATGAGGTAGGTCATTCTCCGTCCGTATAAATGAACACCTAGTTGGAAAAGTTAAAGCTATTTCAGCTACCCCACTAGAGCCCATGGGACACAAACGCATAACGGGGAAGACATTCAAGTTGAATTAACGATCCTAACACGGCATCGTAAAGTGTAGCCGCGCAGAATTCTTGAAGCGCTTTGGAACCATTTCAAATAACCAAACATGAGAAGCAAAGATAGTGTCCTCGTCATCACGTGTAATTCCACGTTATTTCTTAGATCTATTTTCGTGGATCGGAGACTGGCACATGCTTTGCCCCTGTAAGACGGTGCGTCTGGTCTATATATTAATTAGTGGTCCCGCAAAACAGTATAACAATAAAGTTTCCTTATATTTCTACAAACACTTTATTCAGCCTTTTTGTATTCAGGTTCGATATTTCATGTTAATGCTAGACATACGTATGACGGTTCTGCCCGTCTTTACAGACCACACGCCTCATACTAAGATTACCAAAGGAAGAACATGCCACAAAGTTGGTCAAGCGAAATATTGCGTGTTGCACCGTTTCTTCGCTCCGAATGGGTATTTTTGCGGCTGTTATTATGTAATAGAAAGTAGCCTTCATTTGACTGACTCTCAAATTGTCGTATTCTTATGTCTTATTCCCGAATAGCACTACTGAAGTAGAGACGCTGCTCAAGGAACTTAACAAAGCGGTGAAGAAGATCGGACTACGCACAAATCGAATGAAGAGCCAGTTCATGAAAAACCAATAGAGCAATGATGAACATGTCAGACTGGATGAATCTTTCATTACGAAGACCTTCTCGTACGTGTACTGTGATCGTTCACTGAATATGGAAAACAACATGAAGGAGGAACTTGCCAGAAGAAGGAAAGCAGCGTGGGCCGCATTCGGGCCTCTCAAAGAAGCCACCGACCAAATAACGGACCCCAAATCACGCGCTCACCTTTTTGATTCGGCAATTTTCCCAGCACTCTGTTATGCAGTGTTATGGGTTGATACTTCGACCACGTCAAGACCACTGCGAACGACTCACACAGCGCTTAAACGATGAATAACAAATGGGAACTCACAACACGTAACCTGCCTGAACAGCTCACATCCTAGAGATTTATCTCATTTTCGTGATTCAGAATATTTCACACCCATAGCGAAGCACAGATGGCCCATATAGTAAGAAGATCAGACGACATATGGACGAAATGGACTGTAGAAAGGACGCCACGAGAATACACCCGTCCCCGAGGACGACCACCTACACGTTGATTGAAGAATTAATCAGCTGTATTCATATCTGTATTCGCATCAGCTGTATTCGTACCTGCCGATATTCTACAGATCACGGTATGATACTCGCACCAGTGGTCATGCTCGAATGAGACCACCGCCATGGACGGCAATCGCAAGAAGCGAGACGAATGGAAGATGCGCTGGAGTCCGCACAACTAGTGAAGACGGACCGTCCAAGTATCCAAGTAAGTACTCTATAAGCCTACTTGTAATGTGAATATACAAAAATTGGGTGATTCTCTGATTAGAGCGTTTCTATCATCTCAATTTCCATGGTTCTTGCTAACAATTTTCTTCCATACTGGAATCTGGAGAGTGTTGAGCAAAGTCTCCGATATGAAGTGGCATTGGCTTGTTTATTTTCAATGATTTGATCCGTTATCAGGCAGGCAAGTTCTTATAGAACGTGTAAATTTCGTGGATGGCGTTGTTTGATATGATTAGTTCACAGTCGTGTATAAGTACTGAAGTCAAATTCCTCAATTTTTCCTAAATTAGGCTGTTTATCCTCGAACTGCACTGCGTTTCAGTTAGAAATTGCTTACTTTTAGACTGTTTGCGACCTCCTATATAGAAAATTACTTCGATTGACACAGCATTATTGATCTGATCTAGTTACGTGGCTGAAGATGACCTGTTTGTGATATTTCAGTACAGAATATTCAATTAGTACGCTAATTCACTCATCATTTCACTTCTTGACTGACACTACTGGTACAATTTCTTTTGTGATCAGGAAGTGAAACATTTTAGCGTGTGGGATTTGAAGAGATTGTTCAATTATGCTGTTCTGAGACTTGTCTTCAGTGCAAAACATCTAATCAGTCACCTTCAAAAAAATCTTTTATTCACTTAGAATAAGAGAAGTTGAGGACCCAATAAAGAAAACATTGATCAGGTGAAAGTGTTTATGTAATGTGATTCAAGTTGAATAAATGAATCTATTGTAGACCTGAGGGCGCAATATAGCCAATAACTCCACATGCGAGGCGACCACCAGCATTGCCTGTTGTGAGACTTGCAGGAACGCCGCCTCTTCCCAAGTCGTCAATCATCGCATGGATTACCAAAGCTCGTCCAATAACACCGCGGAGGCCGACAAAAGTCATCAAAGAATCGCTGATGCTCACTTGAGTTGGACCTTGTGCCTTAAAACATAGTCTAAGGAGAGTCAATATGTGTACAAAACATGTTGTAGAAAGTCTTCAAAATAAAACCAAAGAAAATTGATGCCCTTATGGAAAACGCCTATGACATTCTCCATCAAAATGATAGCCGTTGGTTTACGAATTGATACATTTCAATAATCCTATAATAACTTTGCAAACTTAAACATAGTAGATTTGTACCTTTGTCTTCTAAGACTTTTTTTTAAGAAAGAAAAAATTTGCAGACTGATTGACAGCGAACTTTCCGTATGTTATAGAAATAAACACGTCATTAGCCAAAGAAAAATCAAGAAACTCACAGGCGTCATTAAGTTTCCAAGATCGCCAACGTGTCGTCTAGAAGGTGGATCCATTAGCATGCCGTGAATTGCTCTGAGTGGATTGAAATGTCCTCCTGCTGCATTGCAGCCATTACCAAGGTCACCGTACTGGTGGACATGAATGGCATGTGGACCTTGTGGAAGTCCATTCATACTGCCTGTGAGCTAAATGACACTTTAACTATTATGATCAACTTTTCATAAAACACATTGGATCAAAGTATGTACAAAATTACCGTCACTACTCCGTTCCTTTCTACTCAATCGATACTTCCAATTACAGTTGTTGGATTACCACCGGGAACAGCTCGGAATATCATGGCTCTAGCTCGGGGCACTACAAAAATAATGTGTTTGCATGAACATGCAAGTCGTCTCGAATGAGTAATGATTAGTTCTCAACGTTATCAAAGAGTCTCACTTTTTCTAGCTCTATTTCTTCGTTGTCATGTCAAAGTTCATTGCTAAGAGCTCAATTTTTCCTTGTTGAATCTACTTTAGCTCAAAAACGACAAAGCTCTCCAATAAAGTACAAAAGCATTTTACTTCCTATAAAACTTGTTATTACGTAATCAACGGTAAATTTCACCTCGAACAGAGCAAGTTGCTAGTGGAACAAGAGCTAGTAAGATGCAGAGAAGCATTTTTGATAGCAGTTGTGAATAGTATTGAAGCAGATGAGCTGAACGAAGCAACGAATGCGTGAGTGATTGGACAGAGAGTGCTTAAATACAGTTTTCATGCACTCATGACGAACTTGTTATTTGTGCCACCTCCCACTTAGCACTGTGACAAAGAGATTGAAAGCATCAACTTTATATGTGACGCAGAGCACTTTTAACTACTGCGCCATAAACGCTACATCGTTCATTTACAACGAAATATTTCATGATATGCCCTAATGGAAAGGATGGTGAACTCATATGTACGCGTACAGTTTAAATCACTTGCAAGCCGTGCGGCGACGAATACATCGACAAAGTAGGCAGGTCATTCTATGTCCGTACAGATGAATATCTAGTTGAAAAAGTTAAAGCTAATTCAACATTCCTACGAAGGCACATAACACAGACCCTCAAATGGGAAGGCGTTGAAGCTTAGAAGACTATTCTGGCACAACATCGTAAAGTCTCGCCGCGCAAAATTCTTGACGCGTTTGGAACCACACCAAAAACCAAATATGAGATGCAAAGATGAGTGCCTCGTCATCACTGGTGATTTTGTGCTATTTGTCAGATTGATTTTTGTGGATCTGAGACAAGCACATACCTGGGCCCATGTAAGACCGCGCGGATGATTACATATTAACTAGTGGACTGCAAAACAACAAGGCAATAAGTTTAATATATTTTCACAGACATCTCATCAAGCCTTTTTTTAATCGAAGTTCGATATTGCATGCTAATGCTAGAAATACGTTACGACAGTTTCGCCCGTCTCTACAGACCACACTCCTCATATCACGATTAGCAAAGAAGGGACATACCACAAGCTGGCCAAGCTAAAAATTGCTTGATGCAGTGTCTCTTCATTTTCAGTCAATTTTATGTGGCTGTTATTATACTTAAACATCCATTTGCACATCCATTTCTTAAATTTCTTTCCATAGACACGGAAACCATGAAAACCAGGTCAATTTGGTAGGTGTCCTAAATAGAATTATTCAAACTTTTACTACTGCCACATTAACATTCTTTTATCCTCTATATAAACGATGAAACAAGCGTCCGAAATCTAGGTGGAACCTAAGATTATTCGTAATAAAGATAGCAAAGGTGCATATAAACTAACGGCAAAGACGGTGATTGTATGATTGAGAGCAGGTCAGTTTATCTAACCTTTTGCAAAACGTGTGGTAGCGAACACATCGGAGAAACAGGTAAACCACTCTACTTCCGTATAAAAAACACCTAGCCTACAAAACTACTGATAAATCAAAAGGTGCACATAGGACACCCACGCATAGCGGGAACACTATGTAGTAGAAACAACGACTCCGCACACGTAAGGCTTCATCGTGTAGAATTCTTGCACAGTTTTGGATTTCTATCAAAAATCCAAACATGACCAAACATGAGTGCCTCATCACCATTTGCGAATAAGCGCCATATCTCAGACTGATTTTTGAAGATCTAAGACAGGCAATAGTTTGCTTGTGTAAAACTGCGAGTGTGTTGTCTACATGTTGACAGGAGAACCATAAGGCATCAAAACGGTGAGTGCTTTAAAATTCAATAAAAGCTGATTGTTGTGTAATTTAACATTTGCGCATTAGGTTTCATCTGCTCTGGTTATGAAACTATTTGGCTGAATAAATTTCACGTCGATTAGACTACTGCAGGTTATGAAACGTCGAAACCACCGAAACAGTAAGCCATTAAGGTCTATCATTGTATTACTGTTATTATTATTATTATATTATGGACTATTATTGTTGTGATTGCAAAAATGTAAATGCTCGTCAATGTTTGAGCGAAGCACCATGAATTCAACTTTTCAAGCATTGTTACAAGTGACTGAATGCATATCTGGCATTTTGCCGGTCGGTAGGCTAGATGTATCGGTCAGTACTGTTGTCCTCCAAGACTAATTTGATACTTCGCCTGACTCGGAAAAATTGATGGCTCAATCAACCTGGGACATGGGAATGAATCCGCGACCACGTGTGGTCACAGGCTCCTTTGACCACTGTGACACAGGCACCCGTAATTCTCACTCATGCGTATGTGTACATAGGTCGAAATGGAAGTGATAAGCGTATTCAGCAAAAGATAATTTAGTGATAAAAATTGATGATTGTACTTTGATCGGGTACTATACGAGAGAAAAAAGCGTTAAGGGGGAACTATAAAAAGCACGGGCAGATGTACGACTAGACAGAAATTCATTTAACTGGTGGATAGGGTCGTTCTACTATTAAGTGGTAAAAGTGTACCTCGAGTAGTCACTAAATGAATTATTTTATCAAGTTCATTTTCAAATACGTAGTGATTGCATCGGTCTTAATACAACAGGGAGTACGCCAAATGTTGTGTCTAGTAATTTTCATGTGCAAGTTAAATTCCTAGTCTATACAAATCTTATTAACTCCTTCACACCGATGTGCTCCGTTCGTAACATACCGCGCGCCGTAAAATGTCACATAGGTGTTTGGCCAGCATTCTACGGCATTCACAATGAAGATAGAGTCCTGAAGCCACAATCGAAGCAATGCGCGCAATGTTCGCAAACCTCTATGAAGATAAATTCGAGGAAAAGAATTTAATGGTAGAATTAATGGATCTGCGCGATAATATATGACAGCGCACCTTACAAAAATATCAAATTTAAGAAGATGAAATGGAAGTATTTGGCTAACTAGGTTGCCGTCAGCCTAACCATTTTAGGTCTAAAAATGCGAAACTGCAGATACTTTAACTTGTGCAAAAAGCCTTGAAAACCTCAATTTTGTTCAACAATAAAAACATTATCTGTCACCATGACTCGGTTCCATGTCGACACTGACTACCTGGGTTAAACCATTAGCGGCTGGTTGCTGACAGACAGATGCGTTGTAGTAGAAAGAATGGTGACAAAATGGGCGTCAGTGGTGCAATGGGTTAGTGCACGCGCTCGCGGGCTGAGTGAGATACTGGTTCGAGTCGCCTGACGCGAAAGTTTTGCACATCACCCCACATCACTGTGTGCACCTGTGATATCATGTCACCGCAAAAAGTGGTGAAATAAATAAATTCGATTTGATAATCCAATACCCAATGTCTGTCAGCCCAACTGGGTTCAATAAAAATATCGACTATTTAAGGTTAGTTCTACAGGGGCTTTGCAAGCCTTATTGGCGAAACCGCTGACGGTCGGTTGTTGACGTACAGATGCGTTGTAGCGTAAGAAGAGTTATAGCGAAACGGGCGTCAGTGATGAAAAGGGATAGAGCACGAGCTCCCGATTGAGTGAAATGTGGGTTCGAATCCCATCTGACGCAAACGCTTTTGCAGACCACTCTACATCACTGAGTAATATCTATAATAAAAACATCAAATTGTTGAACAATGACTACGTTATTAGTGTCTGTCTTAAAATTACACTGACATCGCTTTTATCGCCGTATGAGATTGATTTAGTGAAGGCCCTGTGTTCGTGTTCTCGTTCGTGATTCTCAAAAAGTTTTTATCATCTACTGGAGTGGTATAATGCCAGATCTCAACCGATGTTGATTTCGCCATTTATAACGTATAAAACAGTTTTTCAATCCATTCATATGACTGTAGATTATTCTAATGGGATAATGGAACATCAGTGCTATCTGATGGTAAGAAAATGTGAAATTTGTTGTCAGTTTTGTTATCTGCCCCACACAAAATTTCCCATATACTTGAATCGTCCTTATAACCCTTTGTAAAAGCTTACTTTTTCTCCGATTTCTGTCCGAATCTTTCTCGAGTGTACAAATTTTTGTTTCAGATTTCCAGACTATTTTTGTTTCACGTTTATGAGTCAAATTAGAATGGGAATAATCACTGTGTCTGTATTGCTGCCTCCCGGCGTCACAGAACAAAGATTAATTTTTGCTACGATAGAGTCGACAAACGATAATTCTTTATTAGGACTCAAGACACCATGACCGCCAGTTTCTACTCGACTGGCATTTTACAAAATAGATGAATAGACGAAAAACAGCAGCCGAAACATCACACAAAATGTTCAGGAATTTTACGGGAAAAAGGATAGAATTATCGAAGTATTAAGATCCTCACGGTAAAACGTGATCATGGGTCAAGTAAAAAAAGTGTAATTACTTCAATAATTTTTTTCCCCACTATTTACCTTCATGTCTATTACAGCAGAAGAACTATCTATTCCATTACATCAGCACACTTTTTGTATTTTGGGAATTTATACATTGTAGAGTACGAAGGAAATGAATCTGAATTACAAATTTCTACTTGCCTAAAAACTATCAAAGCAAACTAAAATTCTCCTCATTTAGATTGAGAGTTGTCAACTAATGTTAGGCAAAGTGTAAAGTAAACATCATTTTTCGTGAACAGCCTCATGACTTAGAGAAGTTTTCATCTCTTAATCAAAAATTTTCCCAGCATTTTCAAATGATCTGTAGACAAACATAACTTTGTGACACGCAAAATATGTCATGAAGGTTTGAAGTTCAGGTGCTATAAGTGTGAGAAAGGAGTACCGCCACGATGTCTTAGTTGAGACTTACGAAATACGTTGAGCAGCGTCGTTGGAGGGAACACAAGGTGGTACGTGCCTTTAGATCAATCTGATCACTCCACAAGCAACACGACCACCAGAGTTCCCTGTACTTTTACTCATTGGTGAATTACCAAGTCCCAAATCGTCGATATCGGAATGTATAACGATAGCTCGTCCTACCACACTGTTCGAACCATTCAATCTTATCAAATGGTCCACGTTGGAGATTATCGTAAAGTTGTGGTGCTGAAAAGTAGACAAGAAGTTTTCGGTCACGTAAGACAGACTGTATAATTCCAAAATACAACCCTGAGCTCCAAATTTTTTTGCTGCAATACCCGTTTCAATGACGATTTTTACTCAGATACTGTTCAAAATACGGTAAAGGTACGAGTGTGACTAAGCAAATCGGTGAACATCACCTTTTTTTTGAAACGGTGTTTTTCTCACGCGCCCGAGTTTAGAGAAGACAAATCTATGTTGGGAAAAAAGTCTTATTCCTATTAGGAAAAATGTAAGATCAAAGACGGCATAGAACAAAATAAGGTTCAAATTTTTATAAATATTCACGTAAATTTATATTACAATGTTTGAGGTTCTGTTTGTTCAGATACATTGTTTGAACTATAGAATATTCAAGAATGAAGGTTCAAAGATGATAAATGTAACTGATTACAAAACGAAAATTCAAAAGATTTTGGAGTGAACTTGAGGCACACGAGACGACTCAAAAAATCATTCACCCAGGGCACCCAAGGAGTTCAACGTTAATTGGTCATCCACAAGATTCAATGTGAATACATAGCTGGTGGTTCTTTGTTGAGGAGTTCTACGGGACCTATCATATTTTGCTTTACTCTTCTCTGTTGCTGTTCTAGAAGATTCTTTCTTTAGTACGTCGAAATCACTATTCTAGGCATGGAAGATCTTCGTGGCAAGTAATCGCCGCGTCTTTTTTGAATTGGCTTTGCTTCTTCATTGCACAGTTATATTTGCTTCAGAGCAATTGAAACTCGATAAATATTCGCTTACTACCTCCTTTTTGAGGCAAACGATAATTCCTAAGAGAAAGATAATTCCTATCTAACAACATAACACCGCGAAAAAAAAGCGGTAAAAATACTAGAATTTCGGAGTATTAGAGCAAACCATGATCTTTAAATACTGTTTTGGTTGTTGATTCAAGATACAACTCTATCGACTACAACGCTTCTCCCTACATATGTATACCTAAGTGTCATTCCTATTCATTTTAATGAAGAAAGCTCAAAATTTTGTAAGATATTTCTACTTAGTCTGGCAATAACATCTATAAGAAACTCTCACCGAAGCATAGACGCTTCCGAGGTCACCGACGTGTCGATTTTCATCATATGGTGCACCATGGTCCTTATTGAACGGATTATAATGACCGCCGGCATCTGCACACCCGTTTCCCAAATTACCATTTTCATGAACATGAAATCCGTGAAAACCAGGAGTCAGTCCTTTCACGACACCGCCTATCTAAATTCGCCATCATGTGCACAGTTTGAAATGTTTCATTGCATTTAGAACTAGGTAAAAGCTAACCCTAACCAAATCTCCTTTCTGTACAAAATCAACCATCCCAATCTCACTTTGTGGATCACCTTTTGCGAACATGGTCGCTTGAGCTCTCAGCACTGGTTCTGAACTACACATAAGCCTTGTATAATTTGAAAATATTGATCAAAAGGACTCACATCATCTTACATTGATATTGCATTGACTGAAGCTCTTCATGAAAAATAACGTACTGGACATTGTCACCTTTTTTGGTACAGCTCTGCTACCACACATATAGCCCACCATTAATTATCAATTTTGCAATGTGCATATTTATTAACTCTCATTTATAATCAGATGTGCACTATTATAGACCTAAAAGGAAACGAAATCTGTAGCTGATACCTCTAGCATTAGAAAACTGAGTGACTCCGAAAACTGTTGAGATGAGCAATAATTGACGCATTGCTGGAGAGTTGAGTGTTGTTTAGTAAGATTTCATGACAATATATCTAAGAAAACCGGTTATCAATCGTCCCAGTCTGTGTCAGCGCTGCATACGCACTCTGCAGCTCCAATTTTCTATCTATTTGTGTACTTCATATCATTATTTTTCTCACACATTATGCTGGAACATGTAAGAGTTCATTATATCTTGTTGTCGCGAGAACTGAAGTGGTGATGAAACTGGTACAGCTCATCGATACGTATAGCAAACGTGTGGTCCTGATAGATAGGAATCTTATTGGCAGCTGATACCTTGGTAGGTGCTCTGTACATGTTCGAGTTTGGAGTAATCTTTTCTGTATTATAATGAATACGCAAAATCCGAACATCAAATGAATCCCGGAACAAATTTGTTGGATCTATGAGTTTTTTTGTTCCTACTACTTTCAGGTCTACTGTGATACTGTGGAATTAATTTTGAGAATATTGAGTGATATACAAGAAATTTGATCCCACGCGGGAGTCGAACACTCGCTTCGTTAATATCGAAAGCGCGTACTACCACTACACCACCAAGGCCTTCGCTTTGATACCACCCTTCCTTGAAGTAAATTATGGGAACTGTCAGCACTCCAGCTTCAGCGGACTTACTCTGTTAAGCGAATATTGGCAGTGAGTCTAATTGAGGGCTACTGAAAATCTAAAATCTATGAGGTCTTAGTTTTTATTGTTTTTTTTTACTACAAGCAGTGACAAGAAAGTGTTTCCATGAATAATAGATTTTCAATTGCTATTGTATCAACGCCGGTATCTGAACTAACTGCTAAAGGCTCGTTGCTGATGCTGATGCAGCTGTCGGCCAACGTAAGTCGTTGTAAAAGGCCAGATATGCCTTCATTCACCTCAAGCGGAGCTTAAAATTGACGACGAATGCATGACGTATTCTCAGTAACCAACGCCGAGAGCTTTATCCTTTGCAATGCTTGTGGAATGAGTTATTCGAAGATTATTGACTGCAAATTCCAAGACCGACTCTCTACTGACCTCGCCATTCTTTTTTATTCTACAGATTTTTCCTTTCAAGCCAAACACAAGGTACTTGAAATACACTTAATCAATTAGCCGACGTTTCGCCGGTTTCTCCTTCATCAGAGCTTGTAAAGATCGAGTTGCCCGCAACTCAGTCGCGGACTGTCAGAGTACATGAAATCCATGGTGAGGTGCCAGAAGAAAATCGGGTTTTCCGTTTTGAATGCGTAAAGTACGATGACGGACTATCCAATACGATGAATTATGTAAATGACTAGTCAACTCCATGGATTGTTTTAGATGTTCTAATTTTTCAAACCCTCTCTCTTTTCAAACTTGGAATGGCTGGCTTCTTTCGAACATTTATACTGTAACTGAGGCGTTGTGGCCGAGTGGATGTGATGTTCGTTGCCGCGCGAACTGAGCTCCACTCCCATCACTCTCCGACAATCAACAGTAACGCCTTATGGATCGCCACAGCCAGGCGATCTTCGAGATTGCAAGGATACATGCTCGACCAGTATTCAAGAAGAAGAGAGAAAGCAAATCGACTGCTGGAAGTACTGGGATCCTCACGATAAAGAAGTTGTGATGACTGATCATGTAAAAAAAGTTTTAAAAAATTTTGCAATTACAATTACTCTGGATATTTTTCCTCATCTATTCCAAGAACTTCTCTATTTCAAATAATGATCAAACGAAACGCTCGAATAATGTGGCTCGAACAAGTGAAGATATTTGTTGATTTCCAGCACTCCCTTTTGTTCAGAATCGTTTCTAATCCGACATCTCGCGCATCGCACTCAGACCTTTGTCGAATTCTGAACAGTTCTTAAGTAAAAATGGTAGGTGGAATGAGTACCACAGAAAAATTAGTGTAGAGTTCAGTGTGTTGTATCTCTGAAATCATACATTTGCCTCATGTAATTGGGAAATTCTCGCCTACTTTTAGCATAGTAACGTCACGATATTCTCTACCATGGGCTCCAGGATTGAGCTAAATTGCTCTTACAGTGTGGTTGAACGAGCTATCGTCTTGTCATTCATACCGATGTAAACGATCTAGAACGTGGTAATTCACCGGTGAGTCAAATAGCAGGGAATTCTGACAGTCGCGTTGCTTGTGAAGTAATTAGATCGTTCTAAATGAACGACTCACTTTGCTCCCTACATCAGTGTTGTCCACCAAAAGAACAAAAAAAAAGACCTCGACATCAACATGATGTCGGCAGAACTTTCCTACGCTCTATAGCACTGGCATTTTGAACCCTCCATTATTTTGCGCATTACACAGCTCATGTTGTTTTGCAAATAAGTTGAAAAGATAGGGACAAGTTAGATTAAAAGATGAAGCTTTCTCTATGATCAAATCTATCTATGCAAAATGATGTTTCTCTTTACACCTTACCTTGCGCTGCTTGGCAACAATTTCAGTCCAAGTGTGGACAGTTTCACGCTGGTTTTCTGAATAGTTTTTCAGACAAGTAGAAAATAGTGATTGATCGATTCTTTTCTAATTAAGCACTGTAAAGGTCTTCTAACCTGACAGAAACTCCGCTGATTCAATGTAATGAACACTTCCTCTGTTGTAATAGAAATGAATGTGAAATGAAAAAACAGTTTTGCTGGAGTGATGAAAGTCCTTTTACATGACCCCTCATCACACCTTACTGTGCGGCTCCCATCACTTCAATCATCATTTTCTTTCGTCACATTCATCAAAGTTCTTGAACATTTCGCCTATTTTCCCGACTACTGCATATCGACTTCTTCATGAATTCCGAAGAATCCTGGTCGAGTCGAGCTTTTTTAACTCATGAGAACAGCCAGATTATTCCTTTTTCAGGTGATTACAAGAGAGTGACAAGGGAGAAAGTCGATCCAACACCTTGCTTTCTGATAATTTGCATCGATAACCACTCGTTAACTTTCTCTTTATGATAATTTAGAACCCATAGAACATAATTTTTATTCATAGTCTCAAGTATAGCGCTAATTTTTTTCACACCGAGAAGCAAACTTACCGATGCAGTGATTCTTTTAGCTCAAAAATTTCGCAATTGCAAAGGTGAAACAAAATGTCTGACACTCAGAAAATAATCCTTATATGTAAAAAGAAAGCTGTTACAGTGAATTTTACCTCTCCTATCGACTGCTTTTTATAGACTTGCTCAAAATGATATAATCTGATAAAGACATAACATGCTCTGAGCTGCTAAATCTAGTGGTATACAGGCGCCTGTTTCGTCATACTGGGACTCATCAGTGCCACCCTCCTCGGTTCAGCCGATCCCTTGAGGTTGAATAATCCTCAGTAAAGGAGAATCGACACCGAGTAAAAAATCACCCCAAGTCAAATGATGTGGTTACCTGACATTGTGGTGACCGGCAGTCGAGCATGTCGCTGTTATAATGAATCATACCTCTTCTATCGACCGCTTTTTCACAGTTGTCAATGTCAGGTAACTACATTATCTGACTTGGAGTGATTTCTTTCCTTAGCGTCGATTATTTTGATAGAGGATTATTTAACCTCAGGGATTGGATGAACCGACGGAGGGTGGCACTGAAAAGTCTCAATAGGACGAAAGAGGCGCCTGTATACCATTAGACCTAACAGCTCAAAACATGTTATTTCCTTATCGGATTAAAACGAAAACATACATCTGCTAATGACCGCTCTTTTATAGATCCGCTCAACACAATTTATTTTGATAAGGATATGACTTGTTTTGAGCCGACAGGTCTAGTGCTATACCATCATCCGACTTGAGATGTTTATTTTTACTCGGCTCGATTACTTTGGAAGATTATTCAGCCTCAAGGGATCGACGGAGCGAGGGAGGGTGGTACTGATGAGTCCCAATAGGACAAAACAGGAGCCTATATTACACTAGACCTATCGGCTCAAAACAAGACATATGCTTGAAAAGAATGCTCTAAGTGGTAAGGAAAGCATACGATGCTGTGCAAAGTTATGAGTAACAGACTAAGCAAAACAGGAAATTTGGCATGAGGAAAATAAATTAAGAGCAAAGCATTTGAAATTTCTACATTAATAGACAGCAGTGAAGCTCCAGTAAGGTTAAATTTGAGTCAATGATCGGATTAACAAACCACACGTGATTAATGGCGCAGTTAGCTACGATCGACACCTTCATTATGTTACTCCATCAAAATCGTGTACAATTTCAGAGAAACATCAACGAATGTAATAAGGAAATATTACGCATCGATATTACACGACAACTGAGATCATGTCTGCGTGATTCCCGTGATAGACTCTCTCCTCTTCGTCATTGCTCGATATCAATGTTTTCTTGTTGAGTAAGCACAAATTTTTCCATACTTCTTCGCACAAGTTAACTTTCGACACTCTCGTCCTTCAAAGCCTGAACTGGTCAGGTTGACTGCAGCATGCTCATCCAAGTGCCTCCATAGAGCTAAAGAATGAAGCTCTCGAAGTTGATCACTCACTGAGGATGTGCTCTCCAAATTCCATATAGGCATGGGCAGAGTCACGATTTCAAGAATAGTGTGGGTATTTCGCTCGCGTATTTGAATGCTTCCATTCAATTGTCTGAATAATATATCGCCTTGTTGTCGTATGTCCTTCAGTGTAGGCCCACTAACGACGAGAAAGATGCTGCTCCTCGCCTCTCTAGCCTTCGTAGCAATGGCAACATGCTCAAGTCCGATCGCTCAAGCTTGAATCAGCCTTTAATTATACAATAACAGAACTACTGGGAAATTTTCTTTTAATCGACAGCTGCACAGTGAAATACGTCATTTATAGGTATAACAAATTCGTTTTCTCAAACTTTTTTTTTTCGCAGAAAATTCGCAGGAATGTTCGTTGATCAAGAACTTTTATTAACACTTTTGTTTGTACTGTCTTCACAGTGTTTTTTTTTGTTGCGCAGATCTTGGTACTTCAACCATTCATCTTTCTTTTCATCTTGAACGTCACGGAATACTTACTGGTTGAGAGTGTCTCCTTGCAATCACGAAGATAGCTTGTCTGTGGCCTTCAGTAGGGTGTAACTCTATTGCTGCCGGAGAGTCGTGTAAGGTGAAAACCGGCTCCACGCGCGCCGCGACGAGCATCACAACCACATGGCCACGGCACCACGTCGATGAAGTAGCAAGAATAAAGGGTGAAGGATAAAGTTCTCAGCGTTGAGCAATTCCTGAGGGACGCGTCATGCATTCAACTCCAATTTTTAACTTCGTTTGAGGTGATTGGATGCATATCTGGCCTTTACAATGACTCGCGGTGGCCTCCCGCTAAACCAAGTCAGTGCTGCTTATCCTCCCAGACAAGTCTGAGACCTGTCTGGTACCAATTTACCGACCCGGAGGGATGGATGGCTTGGTGAGCCATGAGCGCGAGATCGAACCATTGACCTCATGTGCGACGCAGAGCACCTCTAACCACTGCGCCACATGCGCCCAGCAAGAATAAAGTCCATTAATGATGAAAAAAACTTCTCAAAATTCTAAAAGCCACTGTAAAGAATATGCAAACTAGAAATCTCTGGATTATATCGCATTTTTCACACTACTAGGGGCTCGTGCTCTCATCTACTAAGCCATTAATGGAGGAAACCAAGCACTGCAATTGAAGTTCTGAACCTGGCAAAACGCACTTGAGTCGTGACAGTAAGTTCGTACATTTTTCGGTATATTCACTAAGCGACATGTGATATAAATTCAATTTTTATTCAGATCACTGGCAGTGTGCATGGTCAACCACCAGGTCAACAAGACTTTCATGTCCACAGGTTGCTGCTCCGGACAATGGATGATTAGCAGCAATTAATCACTTCATTCCTATCACACATGTTAGACCAGGAAACTCACCTTCTGAAACACATGTCGGCGATATTAGAGACATCGTAGCGATGGTTGCCCATATCGTCGTTGTAACAACTGAGTCTCACATCTCTGTTCATTTAGCAACTTGTTTAATTGTAGCCTTTACTAAGTTTGTCTATCCTTGTTTACCGCCTCATCGTGGCTAAGAGGTGTTCGTGGATGTCGCACTGTGAAAATACAGCGAACGGTTCAACCCCCAGCGGGGCCCCCCAAGCTGAGAAGGAGTCCACCGTTTCCTCTCTAAATGCTTAGGTAAAAGTAAACCGTACCTGGAATGACGCCGTATTCGTAGCTACTAGTAGTCTCAAGCTAGCAATTTCCCTCTAAATCATAAGGGCCTGCGACTGCTTTAATGTGGTGACGACCTGAGGCCTCGATTGAGCTTGCCTTGGGACTCCAGGGAACAAAACTCATCAACCAGTACATTTTCGTGTGCTGGGATCTGCACAATTTGTAAAGATGGGCCGTCTAGGTATTTAAGTAAGCAGGTGTGATCTTATGCAAAAAACCATACAGCTTTTTATTCTCTGCAACACAAAGGTTTAGATGAATATACTTTCTATTTCCTACAACAACTTTTTCCACGGAAGCAGTACCTTGAAGTCGAGTGTGAGACCATCACATAAACAGTGATCATCATCCGAGATTCTCTTACTGACTTCACTGGTATTAGTGGTTTTGTTGGATGAGATTTTGTCAATCATAACAATACAGACGATCTTGTTAGTGGCGGCAACGCGGGGATTCTCATATCGAACAACTTCAGTGCTCGTTTAGCCTATGGAATCGTCGCCTACGTCATGCATGCTTAACTCTATTTCTGCAACTTGTACTTATGAAGGAATTGCCTCGTAATTGTGCGCATATTACTGAATCTTTCCAATAGTGTCAAAATTTCAACCAGCAACATTTTTGATTTTTGCAAGCGAAGTTTTTTTATTGAACATTAATTAATGGGAAAATGCAACGTATTCTATGATCATAATATCAAAGGTGGATGAAAATGCCACTTTTTCCTTTTGGAAAAACGCTTTTCTTCCTTTTTTTCTAGAGTTTTAGTAGTCATTCGATGACTTGAATTACGAAAATTATAGGGGTATAGTACATTTTCGAAATGACCATCATACTATGCTTTGATATCGAAATAAAAATATGCTTCTCACTCAAACATTTTTTGGCATTTTTTGCTGAAGAAAAGCTTTTACCTTAGACTTTTGGCAATAGCTTGTTAGCTCAAATCTCGAGAATTCAGACGATATAAATTGATCCAAGATGTGGGCCCACTGACGAGGAGGGCGAGACCTCCGAAACACGCGTGTAGGCTCTGGCATACTAAACCTCGGGTGAGGCTTTTAACATTTTTGAATATTATATTGGACGGTATAGTTGATTTTTTGAAAGGTCAACTTACTAGGCTGTGAGACTGAAAATAAAATTTTAGTTCTCATTCGAGCACTTTTTGCTGTACAAAGTTTTTACTGTAGACTTTTGTAATCATGTAATAGTCTAAATCTCCACAAATTTGATGGTATGCTTAGTTTTGTGGACAAATCCTTTGTTGCTCTGCAATGCTGAGAAAAAAATTCTATTTCACATGTGGCGCGCATTCTTTGCTTCAGATTATCGATGGGATTTGCAACATTGACATCAAGCCATCGTGCCTTCGGAACACTTGCCACAAACGCATCAAGACTCTGCCGACAAGAAATGCGCGCCGAGTATAAAGCTCAATTCCCTTTTGGTCACAACAACGCATTAGGGGGATTTTCTAAAAACCACGCAAACCTTTGAAGTCGCCGAGACTGTGCCATCGAATGATTATTGAAAGTCTAGAGGAAAATTGTCTTTAGCGAAAGTTGCTTCGAGTGTGAAACACTATTTTAGCTTTACTGCTAGAGTGCAAAAAAAATGTTTGAAAAACCAAGTGCACCGCTGAAATTCTCATGATTTAAGCTATCGAATGACAATAAATCCTCTGCGAAAAACGAAAAACGTTTTTTTTCAAGGGCTAAGTATATGTGCGGGTAGGGAAAAGTATCAAGATGACACTGCAATTCTACATTTGTGGTGAATCCCCGCAATATATTTCTTGTGACTTCAACCTGATTTTGATCAGTGCAAGAAGCTGCACTCGTGCAGCACAACAGTTTGAAGTGAACCTACACGTGGCCGTTGGCTCAATTTTGTGCATAGGATTACCAAAGTTTCCGTCTCTTCAGTGTCAGTCACGTGGGTATGCCTTAGGCCCCCTGCCCTCAAGATTGCAAAAAGATTCTACTCGACTGGGATTTTAGGTTATTCATAAGAAAGGTGAAAAGCGGCAGCCGAAACATCACGCGAAATCCTTGAAACATTTACGACACGTGTTGAATGATTGAAAGAGCGTGATCTGCACAGAAAATGTGATCACGGGTTGCATAAAAAATACCATCACTTCATTAAGTTCATTTCACCATTTTTTACATTAATGTCTGTTACAGCAGAGGAACGGTTTATTCTCTTACATCAACAGTCTTTGTGAAGTCAGGAGACTTTTACATTGTTCAAATAAAAAAGGGTCATAGCTGGATCATTTACCAATTCTAATTTTAGGCAAAGTTTAAAGCGAAACACTATTGTGCATAAACAGCTTTGTGATTCTAAAAATTTTTCATCTTCTAATCGAAAAATTTCCCACCATTTTCAATTAATGAAAACGAACATGAACTTTGAAGAAGCAAAATTTATGATTAAGACTTTGAAGTATGAGTGTTACAAGGAAAGAAAGTAGTACAGCCATCATAATGAATTCGAACTACGAAATATGTTGGGCACCGTCGATGGAAGGAACATAAGGTGATGCGTGCCTTCAGAACAGTCTGATCACTCCACAAGCAACACGACTACCAGAGTTCCCTGTTGTTTTACTCGCTGGTGAATTGCCACGTCCCAAATCGTCTATATCGGAATGTATAACAATAGCTCGTCCTACCACACTGTTTGGACCACTTAATTTAACCATGGAGTCCATGATGGAGATAATCGTAACGTTGTTGCGCTGAAAAGTAGACGAGAAAGTTCCAGTCACAGAAGACAAATTGTATAGCTTCAGAAAAACAGTCCTAATCTCCAAGCAGGTTTCGCTGCTTACTCTTCCCGCTTGCCATTTTGGCTTGAAAACTGACTGCTCAAATCACGACAAAGATCCGAGTGTATTCAACAACTCAATGTACATCTCTTTTTCTCGCAATGGTACTTTTTTTCTGATCGCCCAGTATAGGAACAGCAAATTCATGCAGGACAGCTTCCATTCTCATTGAGGAGATGTCAGATTAAGGACTGTATTCAACAAAAGAAAGTTCACTTATTAATAAACATCCTCTTATAACTATACTACAATTCTGAGCGTTCCCTTGATCCAAATGCACGGTTTGATATAAAGAATTTTTAGCAATGGAAGATGAAAAATGTTGAAAGTAATTGTGATTAGAGTATAAACTATTAAAAGATTTGTGCAGATTCTGGGCTTTAGAAAAGAAACGTTTCACAGAATTATCGCATCTAGCGCGATTGATAGAGTTCACTGGTCATTCACACGAATCAACGCGAATACATGGGTGGTCCGTCTTTGCCTAGATGCCTTATTATATTTTCTTTTACAATTCTCTTTTGCTGTTGTACATGACTCTTTCTCTGGTATGTGCTGAGTATTGAAGATCTATGTGCAAAGTAGTCGTCATCTATTGTGGATTGGTTTTACTTCTCCACCATGCAGCTATATTTCTTTTCTAAGCTCTTGTAATTTAATAAAGGTTCACTTGTACCATCTTTTTTGAAAGCAATCAATAATCGTTGAACGTCGTTTTGATTTGATACACGATAATAACTATCTGAAAAAAGATAATGATTATCTTTTGCTACGCATCATCCACCGAATGTACACCAAAATGTCGCCCCGCTTTATCTTATAGAATAAAGCTCAATTTTTGATCATAGTTCATTTTATTTGACCGCTTATTAAAGTGGTGTGCTGTTACAATAAACCAAATAATGTAGAGTGGTATGCAGAAACATTTGCGTCAGCTGGGATTTGAACCCAGATTTCACCGTATCCGGGGCGCGTTAAACCTTTGCACACTACCGACGCCCGTTTTGACACCACTCTTTCCACCACGAACACAATCGCTCAAGTTCAATTTTCACGTGAGATGCTTCTACCCAGTTTGACGATACCTTCTTCATGAACACTCACCGAAGCAAAGATATTTCCGAGATCACCGACGTGTCGATTGCTATCATATGGTGCTCCATGGTCTTTATTGTACGGATTATAATGACCACCAGCATCTGCACATCCGTTTCCCAAATTACCTTTTTCATGAACATGGAATCCATGAAAACCTGGAGTCAAACCTTTCACGACGCCGCTTATCTGAATTCTCGGTTGTGTTCACAATTTGAAATGTTTCATCGCATTCATAAATAGATACAAGCTAACCTTGACCAGATTTCCTATTTGTATAAAGTCCACCATTCCAATCTCACTTTGCAGATCACCTTTTGCGAACATAGTCGCTTGAGCTTTCAACACTTGTCGTGAACCTACACATAAATCTTGTAATAATTGAACAGGATTAATCTTGACCTAAATCATCTTACATTGATATTGCAAAACTGAAACCCTTTATGAAATATCATGTGCTGAATGATCTTCTATTTTTTAGTACAGTTCTACTACACTTTTATAGCCGGCTATTTAGTTTCAAATTTGTAACAAGCATATTTATTAACTCTCATTCACAATCAGATATACACTATAATAGACTTTGATATAAAACGAAATCTGTAGCGATACCTCTAGCATCACAAAATTGAATGACTCCAATGATTGATGAGATGAGCAACATTTGACGCATTGTTGGAGAGGGAGAGTTGAGGGGTGTTCAATAAGATTTCGTGACAGTATGTCTAAGAAAACCGGTTACCAGTTTGCCCAGTCTGTGATACCGCTGTGTACACACTGCCCAGCTTTGATTTTCGTCTCTTTATAAGTGCTTCGATATCACTGTTTTCTCACGCACTACGGAACATGTAAGAATTCATTCCTCCATCTGCCACCACGCTTAACCATTATCGGAGTATTTTGACATCGTAATCATCACTGCATCATAGAGACCTTCATATGAAAAAATGAATCAGGATGAAACGAACAGACAGCGTCATTTTGGTAATTCACAAATTTTTCTTGCCAACTGTATCTGTTTCTACCACCGTCTAAAGAGAAAGTTTGCTGCCTTGCAATTTGTATGTGGCATTTCCTCACGTTGATCATTCTTGGCTTGAATTGGGGCTCACTTTCTCAATGAATACTTTGAGCATTCAAGTATTATTTTGTAACCATAGGCGGGGGTGTCTTTTATTGAAGAAGAAAGGAAACAAGTGTGAGAAATCAAGAGGTGTTAGTGGTGAAAAGATTTCAAAATGGTTTTCTTGAGGGCTAAAGTTTTCCGAGCTTACAAGGTCCATTTAAAGTTATTTTTCCAACGAAATAAACAAGATTCCTGGCCTGCTTCAATCTAAATTAACTATCTCAACTTCAAGTAGAGCTTGTTCTTACAGCAAGAACTATTAAAGTCCGCAAATCACTGTCTAGGGATCGGAGCAACATCGTTTTATCACAACAAGATTCTGATTTTCTAAAAGCTACCAAATGTATTCTGCTGTAATACATTCTGACAGAATACTTCAAGCTTTTCAAAAGGTCTTTTATGGCAATTGTAGTGCTAGACGTGCGTTACGGCTTTCTGATCCCATCTGTAGCACGGTGCCTTTTGGTTCACTCAATCTCCTGTGAAGAAACATATCCCTTACACATGAAGGGATCGACGCCGAATTAGCTACACTGCCTGTTAAGTGAAAAGATCGCCTTACACTGTAGTGATTACAGATCACCGCATGTCACGTGATAGGATCACCTGACATTGCAGTAATAAACAGTAGATTGCCCATGACTGGTATAAAAAATATTAAATATATAAGTATTATTCAATTTACCAGCTATAAACAATCGACTGTTGATCACTGCATTTGCAGGCAATCTTATCACTTGACAAGCAGTCATTTGTTATCACGCGGTGTACGTGATCTCTTCAGTTAACAGGCAGTGTAACTGATTCGGTGGTGTTGAGTTCTCAGATGTAGGGGCATATTTCCTTACAGGGGATTGGGCTGAACCGAAAGGCACCGTGCTACTGATGAGGCCAGAAAACCAAAACGTGCGTCTAGCAGTACGAGCACCATAACAGGTTCCATGAAAAGCTCAGAATATAATGTCAGAATGTATTAAAATCTTAAGCGAGGTTTTGAAAAACAGTCGCATACAAATGTATTCTGATCACTTTTCCGGGAGAGTTGTACTTTGGAAATAATCACAGTTGTTGTGTCGTTCATTACAGCAAGATGACGATTCCGAATGCGCTGTTAGTTAGTGTTTGTGGATGACAGAATTTCGCTATCAAATCCTTTATTCCTTTCAAAATATTCAACTCTAAGAAATTTGCAAAGATCGCATAACCTTAGTTTCCTGATACATATGAACGAGGTTGGTAGTAAGACTAATACTCAGTAAATTTCAGGTTCGACGGCTTCGCCTTTACCAGAGCTTGGTTTGGTCAAATTGATTGCAACCTACTGAGGCAAATGCTTTCTCTTTATTTTTTAGGTTCTCTTTCAATACAAATTGTTCCAGTTTACTGCACAGTTCATAGTACGTCAGTCATTGGATTCAGTTCTCGCATTCATTAACCCAAAGGTCTTGTAGCTTTCGCGTCTTGCTTTGACTGTTGCTTTACGACTTCTTATGAATGGCGTAAAAAGCTGGTCAAGTTGGATCTCTTTCCGATCACTAAGACAGCAGTTGTAAGGCATTCCCGGGTGACTAAGTGAGAGTGTTGGGGAAGGGATCGAACCAACACCTTACCTTGTGGTAATTTGCATCATAAAACCACTCGACTACCTCATGATGATTCCTACACCCCATTGCATGAAATTCACTCGGATACAAATATAGCATTATTTTCTTTTTGTTCTGTAATGCTGAGCAGTGACCTTGCCGATGTAGTGGTTTCCTCAGCAATATTCTATATTAGAAAGGTAAAGGAAAATCAGTCTGAAACTAGAAAATAATCCGTATATAAAGAAAAATCTAAATGTCAAAAGTGATAAAGGGAGTAATCATATCTAGGGAAACTTATGAGGAAGAATCAAACAAAATGGCGATTTTGATGTAGTGAAATAAAATTCTGTACAACGACATGGAATTTTTTACCAATAGACAGCAGTGTAATTTTGGTATTTCATTAGAATAAGTTGTAGCCCATTGATTTAATTGGATTAACATCCTACGGTGTTAAATGGCGTAGCTTAACTGTGATTAACATATGACATCATGCCAGCCCAATAAATCTAGAAAGCTCTTTGAGAAGCACGATTGCATCGATTGAAAGATGTCTATGTTCCAAGACACACTTTCTACTAATCTCGTCGTTTTTCAATAATTCAAATCTTAATTCCAAGCAAACACAAGATTCTTTTTTATACCCTTTGCATAAGTCAACTTTCGACAGCTTCGTCTTTTTCGCAACGTGGAATGATCAGTTTGACTGCAATCTAGTCAGTCAAGTGCCACCATAACGAGCAAAAAAAAATCACTCTCAGTTGGTCAAGGCTAAACAACTTTCGTATGCACCTACGGCTTCTGTAACTGTCACCGAATTATCCAAGTGGAGACCAATGGTAAAGGATTCACATGCTTTCGCACATCAAAATAAGTCTTATACACAGTGTTACATCATGCTTAATAACGGTGCATTTTTCCCTACGGTCCGTTTTTGGATTTATAGAACGTATTCAGAATTCTCTGGAATCCTATGCGACATAGTCTTATATTTCTGTGCAATAATGGCGACTTCCATTTCAGAATCTCCTCTGTTATATCCCCGACTACTATACGCACCTAGTGGTTCGTTCGATTTGGCTCAGAATTTGCAAAGTAAGACTTTTTTGTACAAACGCCGAGTGACCTACCGGGTTCCAAAATGTGTTCACACCCTTGGGAAGGTCCCCACCACACTCAGTTTGTTAAAAAGGAAGGCAAGATAAAGAAGACCTGACTTTTGCTGGAAATATTGTTTGGGAATGTTGCACGTTCTCTAACTCTATGGTTATCGTCTCGTAGCCAGTTTCTGCACCAAGGTCGAGAATTACTTCTTCTACTCTTTTCCTGTGTACACACTGATGGCTGCCCGATACGTGTTCTCACAAGAGCGCGTTTTGTGCGTGAATTGCAATAGGGAATCAATGAACTATTAGTTTTCTCTTACTTACCTTCCGCTACCACTTAGTGATGTGGCCACTTTCGGTTGGTTGGTTCGGAAATTTAGAACTGAAAGCTAGTTTTCTTTTGGCTTCTCCGGAGAGGATTTCACGTACTTCGAGTGATCGCTTAACAACTCAAAACCTTTGTCTATCTCCTGTGTACTGTAAGTGGCAAAGAAATCACTTAGAAACCGCTTGTTATCACGTGTGATCTGATGCAATATACTAAACTGTTAAAGGAAGTGCATAGGCAAAAAATGTGCGCATCGTACTTGCTCCGCACATTAAGAAAGCGGTGGGAGAACCAAAGATTACAGTGAGTGCGCGGAGTAGTTGTTGCGTCTACTGTGCGATTGACGCAGTTTTTATCCTGCCCATGCAGTGGTTTGACTAGTTAGTCTGCGGTCCACCAGACCATTCCAGTGTATGTGTGTGATAAGAAAGTATGACAAGACCTTCGCGTTTGCTCAACAAAAAAGTAGTGACGTGCCTTTAACTAATAGTTAAGAGCACTTTCTTTTTAAGTGACGATAAGACATGAAGGTTGTGGAGGTTCGGAGGTAATTTTTCATGTAGTTAATATGATGTCCAGCAAAAATCTCTCTCCAAAATGTTTGGGGAAGATTGCCCATCTTATACACCACTGGGTTGTCCTTTATCGGTGTCTTTTAAACACACACTGGGGCAGCAGGAGCGGATCTCTGAACAAATTTGAAACGATCTCATGATCGACGTCAATGAATAATCACTCGTGTACTAGGTGAACATGTGGATTTGATGTTACTCATAATTCCAGCCAGTATTCTAGGGTAGACTCAAAAGCTACATGATAAAAATGTGATTGATGAATTTGGTTTTCATGAAACCATGAACTTCTTGCCTTTGAAAATAAATAAAATAAAAAACAAAGAAAAATAAAAATATATCCATGACATCGATTGTTTTTGAGAACTCGCAATAAACATTCAAACTATTTTTCAAAATAATTACTAGTCGATATCCATCGACTGAAAAGTGGTGATGGCACAGTGTCATTGTACGCTGTGCCGTCACCACATACGCCTCCCTCCTTGCTACAGGGCTTAATGTGGGGTGTGGGTCACTGACGAGGAGGAGGAGACCTGCGAAACACGCATATTATGGCCCTAGGGTACCAACCTCGCTTAGGCTTCAAACATTTATTCTTGAAAATAAAAATATAGGGCTCATGTGGCGATAGGCATCTACCGATTTCATTCACGCGAATATTGATGATACGTGAGTGTTGGCGACTTGAAAATTACTCCATATAAAAATATTCGAATCTACACTTCATGACATTACGGCAAATCAGAGGTTTGCGTTTTTCACGGCCTGATGAACCATTCATTTCTCTACTTGGAGAAGCCAGGCAATGGTATTTAGAAACTATGTAGACCATCCTTAGCAATAACATATGTTAAACATAGACCACCTAGAGAATTGTCATCATATTAAAGCTTGTTGTGACGTTTCTGTATGATAACTTGACAAAATGAGCTGTTTTTCAAAAGCTGAATTTATCTGGAATATTACGTGTCTGAGAAGGAAACTAGGCAAACAAAGTACAACAGTGAACGTTTGAATGACTGCAGCTATGGAACAGTCCATTTGTGGAATGACGACAGCATAATGAGCTCATTAAAACTGTGCATCAAACATGAACTTTTCAAAATCTTGCTAGGCAGTGAATCCCAAACTTCTTATTAACATATAAGGACCAAAATTTCGTTGATCACGTCAAAGAAACACCTTCTGAACTTTCTGAGTGATCAACGTTATCTGTGAAACAGTGTGACAATTATGCATGCCCAAAAAAAAACTAGCATCTTTACAGATGTGATTTTACATAATAAGTTTTGTCGAATGATGATATTTCTTCATTATTTCAATAACGATGGGATGCTCACAGCTTACTGAACAAGCAATTTCTTTTATCCATGTCAAATTCTTGTAGACTCCAAAATCTTGGTTGTGCAACTGGTACAGTGTTCCAGCATATGCTAAAAAAGCTTCGATATATGTTCAGTTCGTATCGGTCGTATTGCTCCTAACATATTAACAAAATTTTAGTGCGCTACTAAAGATATTCAAATTCTATATGAACGAAAACACGAAATGAAAACTGAAAAACAGTCCAATCTACTATGTTCAAAACCCTCTCTCAAAGATACATCAGTCTGGCAGAATGTTTTAACCTTCCAGGACTTTCATACCCTTAGTGACTCACCTACTACTGCTATCAGTAGGAGTGAGCAGTAGCGCATGTGCCTCTGCGAGAACGTGGAAACATACGTAAGCCACTAGCGTACCAAACCTCCAAAAGGATGAGAACATTCCACTGGACTATATTGAAGCCCCTCATCGAGCTGTTAGTGGAGGGAACACAAGAAACGCAATTGGACTTTTGAAGCCGACAGAACGCAGTGGAACGGTAGCGGTAAGCTAGTAGATCGTTTGGTATACTTACTAGCGGCTAGTTATACAAATTAAATTTCCATTTAGATCGCTGGCAGAGCGCATGGTCTAACACCAGGTCCACACAGCTCTCCCGTTCACGAGTTCGGTGATTCAGTCCATGGACGCTTAAAACAGCACGTAATCACTTTAATCTTCTCAGATCAGACCAGTGGAGCAGTGAACCCACCTTCTGGGAGACATATCGGCGAACATGGAAATATTGTAGCATTGTTAGTCCCATATTTTCATTGCCACAATGTGGCCCTAGGTAGTTCATTTAGCACTTTTTGATTGCAGCTCTTACTCAAACCTTAATCTTACTTGCTTCACCTGTATCACCTGCCGTCCCGTTGATCATCGAGTGGCCCGAGCGGGTACCAACAACACTTCCATTTTTCCCTATCGCGTGCATGACTAGCCCAGTGGGTCCTCCTCGCTCTAGGGATTCGCTGAGCATCAATTTTTTTTTGATAATTTTCGTGAACAAATCGGACCAGCGGGTCAGTAGTCTTCCTGTATAGCGCTTGATGTCCTAAGGAATGCAGTCTGTAACAGCTCTCGTCTATCGGTTGTCGTTGAAGCGCATCACGTGTCCGGCCTACCTTATTTTCGGTATACTGGCGTGTGGAACGGCGTGTTTGATCTTTGATCATTGACGTAGGTCGAAACTTCAGATCCTCTCTCTCATTTGCGAGATACGGGATACTCCTCGCATCGACCTTTGAAATGCGCGTTCAATAACGTCAAGTGATCTTTCATCCTGCTTACGTGGCGATCAGGTTTCTACTATTTATGTTAGAGCAGGGATAATCATCTGGTCGAAAAGGTGGGCACGAAGTCGGATGTTCTTTGTCCTTTCACTATATCTTCAATGCTCTTAAATGTTTCTCAAGCCGCTCGTTTCCTCCTGCTCGACTCTAGAGCTAGGTCGTTCATCATGTTGATTTCACGACCTAGATAGATGTAACTGAAGCATTCGGAGATTTCGTTTTACTGAGCGTGAATGGAGCTCATAAAACCCAAGCGTTCCTCATGAACATCGTTTTCGTTAGATCTACTTGAAGACCAATCTTTCTACAGGCGTTGTCCAAGTCGGCCATTATTCGTTCCGCTTGGCTGATGCTTGATCTTGTGAAGACGATATTATCAGCAAAGCGAAAAGGGTCAAGTTTTGACCGTCAATTCTCACTCCCATATCGTCCCATTCTGATGTTCGCATGGCGTTTTGGAGGGTGGCAGTGAATAGTTTTGGCAAAATTGTATCGCCTTGTCGAACCCTTCTTCTTACGTCAATGGTGATATTGTGAAGAATGGAAATATTTTGGTCGTGAAATCTTCATTAAGCTCACTAAGGATCATTGAGTACGGAGTGCGGACGCCCTGGTTATCCGGAGCCTCTACAACCGCTTCTGTTTCCACTGAATCAAGAGCTTTCTCCAGATCGATGAAAGTGGGAAGTGTGGTAGTTTGCACTCTCGTGAAGCTTCAGTGAGTCTTGTTATCGTGTGAATATGGTTTATGGTACTAAATCCTTTTCGCAACCCTGCTTGCTCGCATGGCTGTCCTTCGCCCAGTCTTCTGTCAATCCTGTTTAGGATGACTCGAGTGAAGAGTTTATTTTGAACATCAACACGGTCTTGCTGGTTTTTCACTGAATGGGAACCTTGCATTCTGACGGTAGCGAGTGGAGAGCCGAGCCAAGGTGTTTATGAAAACTGACATAGGTTCTTTAGGTGTTCTGGTTTAATCCTGTCTGGACCGGCTGTTGCGCTGTTTTTAACCGACGATGTAGCATGTCGCAATTCGGAAGGGAGGACCGGCGAAACAACATAAATATTTTCTTTCAATTTTAATGACGGTAAAAGGGCATAGCTAGCGAAGAGATCCGAGTAGTACTGGTGGATGATTTTCTCCATAGCCTTTCTGGAAGCTGTCAGTGTCCCGTCAGGGTATCGGAGTGCAATCATCTTGATCTTATAATTGGCGAAGCCTCGCTAGGCTTTGCGAATGCTTTTCTCAGCTTTTACAGCTTTTGCTATAACTGCTGCTCTTCTCTCTCTGAGGTCTTCTCTTATCGCTTCTCTGCAGCGTTTTGCGAGATCGCAAGTTTTTGGTTGCCTGTAGCTCGTTCGACTCCATGTTGACGTATCAGCTTGAGTGTCTATGGAGGCGAGCGTCTTTTCGTGACTTTAGGACTCTCGGCTCTCACAACGCTAACGTGACGATATTCAGTGAGCCGATCGTATTCTTCGTCGATGCTGTCGGCAACGGTATCTTCTCAGGAGCCGACTAATCATTTGAATACATCCCAGTTTATGGTAGTTCCGGGACTTCGTTGTTTGAATTTAGCGGTTTTCTCTCCTTTTCGTGAAAAAAGGAACGTTGCGCGAAGGAGGCGAAGGTCTGGCCCCGTGTAAAACAGCGACATCGGTCAAGCGAAACCCTCAATTCACTAAAATGTGGTCTACTTCGTTATGGCGCTCTCCATTGGAAGACTCCCACGTCTATCGCTGAGAGTGAGGCTTTTGGAATTGTGAGTTAACACGACTGGCTTGGGTCGTCATGATAAGGTCAGATAGCCTCTCACCCTGTTCATTCCATTCTAGTCCGTGGGTTCCCAATGTGACCTTCTTCAGACGTTATCCTAGGTCCAATTTTCGCGTTAGAATCGCTGACGATGACCTTGAAGAATGTATGATCTCCTTTTTCGAGGTCCATGTAAAACGCTTCGACTTTGTCTTCGTCATAGCTATATGTTGGTGCGCAGGCAACGAAGATGGTCAAAGCCGGCATAGAACCACATCGTTTCAACCGTAATCTTCCGATACCGTTGTTACTTACTCAAATGAATTGATGTTCACGGTAAAATTCGATTTGACGAGGACGACAACGCCACCGACACCTCTGCTATCGCATGTTCCAAGAAACAGTTCTTCTCTGGTGTCATAAACAGCGTGAAAATGATGATGTCTTCTCGTCTCAGCCAGGCCAATGATGTCGTACGTTAATTTTCTTTCTTGAATCAATAGGTCTTCTACAGCGGATTCATGTACAAGGGTTCTTGCTTTGTAAGTACACATTTTCATTTTAGTCTGTTTCGATCTTGGCAGCCTAGTTTATCCCTGAGATTATAGCAGTCCCTCCTTACTCGTCCCACCTGGCGCTGCCGTACCAGGGCTCTTTCGGGGTCAGGGGAATGAGGTCCATATTTGTTACTGTTTTTAGCAATTTGATACCCAACATATACTTTACTAGGCTCTAAACGTGGGGGCTGAGTACTCACAAGTAATTTGCCACTCTCTCTCGGAGGAGCGGAAAGAGCTTATTTATTGGAGGCAACTCCTAGCGGCCTCCCATGTACTTCCCAACCGCTTGAATACAGGCTTTTAGCCGACTTGGCTCGTTGAAGTAGAGCTTTTTCAGATCGGCGTTGCAGAGTAAGGGAGCTTATCCCTTGAAGCCACCTGCGTCTCTGGGAAGCACACAGTCGCTTTTGGCTTGCGTTTATTACCGCCTACCTGGGACGTGCCACGTGCCTTCGCGACAAGCGGGCGAGATCTCTCAAAGAGGGAGATCCGTGGCTTACTTGCTTATCCTTCGGAAAAAGTTATGATAAAATCATGGGTAGTCCTATGCGGGGCATTCACGCAGAATTGTACATCGTCTGAATTATGATTTAGACCAGACCACAATTTTACAAGAAAAAAATTGACTCAATTAGCTAACTAACCATCAATAAACGCCCCATAAAGTAGACCAATTTTGTAAATTAGATGTTATTTTAACATCCAAGTTGCAAATTATTGTGAACTTCATTTCCTATGCAACAAAGTTTTGTAAGAATTCAATACCTCAAAATCGTTTTTAAGATCACTGCATCAACATTGATCAACATCCAGGATTCTCCTATCGCCTTCAGTGGTGTTCGCCGTACTGTGGACGAACTTTCGTCATTCATAACAAAACAGTCGATCCTGAGACTAGCAGCAATGTAGGAGCTTCACAACGGAAAACGCGGCGCCCGTCACGCTTCTGGAATCACAGGCTGCGTTATGCCAGGAAATGCTTGAAACTAATTTTGTCAGATGTTCCATAAAAGAAAATACTTCATAATTTGTTCTCATTCTCTTAAATTTCTCAATGGTGCCATTATTTCAACGATTAGAAAACGACACTGCGATTCTACGCGTGAGATAAATCCGCGCAAAATTTTTCTGTTCTTTTCAATTTAATTTTATTTTGCATTAGAAGCAGGCCTCGTGCTGAGCAATGGTTAGAAGTGGCCTACACATATTCTTTGGCTCAATCTTATGCACTAGGTTCATTGAGCTTTCCTTCCCTTCAGAGTCGGAAAGTTTATGACATATTTGTACAGGAGGTGAGTAGCATGACTTGACACTGATAGGCTATCGCAGTCATTATGTCGGGCATACATGCGTTTAGTCACTATTAACATTGCTTGATGGAAACCCAATGCATGGCGCATTTTTCAGGGATTGACGAGTACTGCATCCTTTATCCTTATCCTTCTATCGAGGCGCTCGAGTAAGTAAAGCTTACAAAAGTATTCACCAAAAACATAGTGAAGCGTTAAGAAGAAATTCAATCATTGAGTCGAGAAGAGAATCGCAGAAATTTTTTGAAACACAGAGAATAACACATACCGTAGACGAAAATCATAGTAAAAAGTGGCGAGGCTACATAGAAGCTAGTGGGACGACATCATAAATAGGTGTAACAGTAGACACAGCGAAAGAAGAAGAAGAAGGTGGAAAAGCGAAACTGGACGAAGTTCAGAAAGTGATGAAAGTAACTTCAACAAGAACAGTGCCAATAGTGAGTACTCCAGCGAACACGGAAACTAGCAGAAAGGCAATCTCTGCATCAAACGAGTTATTTGATATTCTCAGTCTTTCCCACAAAATACAACATTCTAGAAAATTCTCATTAAGGCATAAAACAGTACTGTGCAAAATAAAGTTGCGTAACCTATAAGAGTTTCTCGCTTCACTATTTCTTCAGCAGTTCTGTGATGGTGCGGCTATACATCTAAGAGTATTGAGTGATATGCGAAAAATTTGACTTCAAGCGGTACTTGAAACCACGTTTCACCCATGTGGGGGCGCATGCTATCACTGTACCACCGAGGCCACAGCTTCGATATCACTCTTCCCCTTTGCTTTACCAGTACAGTCCGCTAAAGGTTGGTTGTTGACAGTTGCGAGAGTTTTTGACGAAAAAGAGTCGCAGTAAAAGGTGGCTTGATAGTTGAGTGGTAGAAAGCGTTCGTGGTATGTGTGAAACGGTGGTTCAACTCCCTCCTGCGGTCGAATGTTGTGCATCCCACTTAGTATTCTCGGACGAAATTATTGAGTCGTAATGTCGAATGGTTTGTAATTGCCCACAATCTCGCCATTCCTCCCTATCTAAATCGGTAACAGACTGCGCAAATTTGAAATAGGCTAATGTTCAACCGCCACACGGAAACTTTCCCCATAACTAACGAATAACCGCGAAAAAACAAAATTCATGACAAGAGGTAGAAAAGTAACGAAGTCGTGGACAACTAGTAGTCATTGTCATATGAGGACGGTTTTGTCCCGTTATATTGTATTTTGTGCTCATGTAGCGCAGTGGCTAGATGTGCTTTGCGTCGCACAAGAGGTCAATGGTTCGATCTTGCGCTCATGGCTTGCCAAGCCATCTATCCCTCCGGAGTCGATAAATTGGTGCCAGGCTGGTCGTCAGACTTCTTCGGGAGGATAAAGCAGGCACTAAATCGATAAGCATGAGGCCACCGCGAGTCATTGTAAAGGCCATATATGCCTTCAATCATTTCAAATAAAGTTAAAAATTGAAGACGAATACATGGCGCATCCCTCAGGGATCGATCAACGCCGCCAGCTTTACCCTTTTTATTGTATTTTGCTATTGTGATAATTATTTCAGGAATCGCTGCCCGTTCTTGAAGAATTCTTGAATAGATCTTTTGAATCAGAAGGATCGATGACTGTCTCTAGTGAAGACCTATGACCACTGAACAGTAACCATGCTGGGTTTCCAAATGTGAAAACCGCTCGGCTATCCTTAGTAAAGCCGTCGACATCAGACACAGAGCAACACTAGCAATGTAAGATGACAGAGCCTCGAGAGATAGTCGCTCATCCATCTCTTACCTCAACATTTGACGATATAAAATTAGTGTGGTTATTCTGTACCTTGTCCATGCGCAGTAGATAGCCCTACACAAACTAGGGAACTAATGAGTTCTGCTTTCTTCACCATATCCATCGAAGTGGGTTCAAATTTTTGACGATCGGCAGAGACTTAGTCTATCACCAACGTAAGATTTCTCATTAGACGAGGAGAATGATAAGATAGCTGTGAAAGGGAGCAGAACATGTTACTAAATGCTCCATGATCACCTTATATCGACTGGGAGAAAGCCGATGAAAGCAGGACTTCCACATTTGTTTTTCGATTGAACGTTCTGCTGTTAGCCGAGACACAGATCGGTGTCAGCGACGCTTTTTGTAATAAATATCACAACCATGTTCGAACAGAACTGTGAAATACGAACACAAGAGCATCCTCTCTGACAGAATCAATTACAAGGCGAACGGATAGCATTCATGTGACAATTTGTACGTGGGTGAAGAGAGCGAGTAGACGGGAAAAAATTGAGAAACAGCAATAATTCATCTACTGGGAAATAGACTGTGAATGCAACAAGATTAATGTCACACAAACTCAGCACGTCTGAGAAAACCAAGCTGAAGTACGAGAAATATAGATAATCGGTGTCAACGCTCTAGATAAACACAAATATTTAATCACTAGCAAACAAGCGCACCCACGATTTTCCAGGTTATTGGGACCATATAAAACATATACGATGCACGTATGCGCATGGATCGCGCAGTGCTTGTTTGAGCCTTTCGTAATCCAGTTAGTTCAGTGATGAATTACCCTTTGTGTAGCAGCTCATGTAGCGAATGAATTAGGTAACTCTTTCCGATTAGGCGACCATTGTCGATTGGCGGCGTTCGGAGGGCCATGAAAAGCAGCTGAAGGGATTGAACGATTACCAATATTTGCAGTGAGAGTTCTTTCCTGAAAAAGCCCAGGAATTCACAAGCACACTTTTCAAATTGTGATGTGATTCCACAGAATTCGTGATGAACAGTAAAAATTTTCGAGGAGAAGTGGGCGTGCGTCTTACTGGAAGTACGTTCACTGCACCTCGTCTCAGTAGTGCTTCGTTCTTTCGTAAGATGAAGATCTCTCAGAATCATAGTTTTACTATATTGAGACAAAAATCCGTTGTGAAGTCGAAACAGCGCACTTTGAAAATCATGACGTTACTTTCTCTTCTAACACTAGAACGTACTTTAAAGGTCTTTTCACAAACAAAATGTTAGTGTTGAAGTCAGATTTCTCATTCTATCGACTGACCACAGAAGCACAAACAAATTAGGAAAAATTGTTCCATAGCGCTGCGAATGTGTTCCTCTTTGCAAAGATGTGGTTTTCCCCTCGAAATGAAGGTTTTGGAAAGCATTGGCGTTGATTTTACTATAAATATCCATGCAGAAACCCCTCAGTGATATTTCATCATTTAATGAGAACAATGTTTCTTTCAAAACTCTAATTAACCAGGATTGCACTGGGGCGCACACCCATCATCGCAGCGGTCCTAACGACCCGGACAGGTGAGAATTGAAAACGACCGGAAAGGGTTAACTTACTGAACATGGAATGGGCCGAAGCAGCAGCTAAAGTCTTGTTTGGCTCAGTAAGGATGCTCGATTCTCTGCGAATTGTCAAGTTGAACTTGTATGAGTTATCGTAAAATGGTTTGATACTCGGGTGACCTTCGTGTATAATATAGCGACGGCAAAAGGGCAGCGATGTTTCTAGTGCGCACTGTGTATATGATTACTCAGAAGTAGCTTCAACGCATCACTGATTCGAGACGATGAGTCAGTGTGAGTAAGAGTGATCCTTTTTCGAGTAATCATGAGCAGAGAGAGCCGAAAACTTGACGACAATCTGGGAATCTCGGGTGGATACTAATCGAATGCTCATGTTGCTCTAATAGGTGTGATGGCTAATAGCGAGATTTTCTTCAACGGTTACGCAACACAAAATTCTTTTTATCTGACCGCCAGTTGCGGTGGTATGATCTTGTAATATACCCAATAATGTGAAGTGCTGCGCAAAAACGACGCGTCGGTGGTACAACGGTTAGCATACGCTCCCGGAAAGAGTGAGATCTGGGTACCAATCCCGGCTACTGCAAATGTTTTTGCACAGCACTCAACATTATTGGTTGTGCAAATATTGACATACCAAGAGAATACAAGCATTATTCAGCCATCTGTACTGCTAAGCCATAAGCCAGATGAGATGACAATAAAATAGCCTGGAATAGGTTAACACTAATGAGAAGTATAGGTTAGTCCCTGTAGTTCGGTTCTGCTCAGTCTCGTTCTCAGAATAACAATTGCTCTTGACAACCTGTGCAGCATTTTATCACCGCGATCCACCTAGACAAGTTTGGTAGCAATCGTTCGATCTCGAAGGGAAGGATGCTTTTCCGAGTTAAGCGCGCGAGATCGAACCAGCGAGTTAGTGTGCAGTGGATAACACCGCTGTGCGCTGCACTACACACGTTCTTCGTCCCTGCGATACAGTAAAATTAGGCTTTTTTCCATGTGAAACTTTTCAAAAGTTGTGCATTGTACATCGACGCGCTCAAATTTCAATATTTATAGAGTAGTAATACATACGTTCATCTAGGTCGTTCGCCAGCAATCATGGAAGAGACAACAACGTCTACGGTCCTGTGTTAACCTGTTAACGACCATATAATACCTTTTGTATATAAGCCGCGCGACGTCAAATCTCACTCAGTTACTGTGTTAGCGGCGCTGCGTCTCGTAGGCGAGTAGGCGTAGACAGCCAGACATACAGATGCTGCCTGCCTACGACTGCCGTGTGGGCGACGGCGCGGCGCCGCCTGCCTATCAGTGGTGTTCCTCAAAGGGTTAAGGGCAGCGTTGTCCATTTGAGTCCATCTCCCAACAGAGTCAACGAAGCCGTGGACGATATTTTCACTTGAACACTTTATTTCATCGGTATTACACTTGTTTATTCTACTGTGCGTAACCCAATACCCCTGGCATTCGATCCGTCTCCTCACTTACTTGAGGACTTCACCTCCTTCTGAAACGACGTAAAAGAGTAGTCAAGCACCGTCTCCTTGCGATCTCGGGGATAGCCAGGCTGGGCGTTCCCTAGGGCATTCGTATCGATTGCTGGAAAGCGTTGGACAGGGATTAGGAGATCAATCCACACGGAGCCACATGGCGGCACTGGGTCCTCCCCATGTTACTCGATGGACTGGAGCCCTCTGAGCAGCTCTAGGCCAAGGACAACAGGACCAGTAGAGGCCCTGCCAGCTTCCGTATAGACTGGCTGGCGGTTAACGGGATAACGGTATTCCGGGGACTGACGGATCGCGTCAGATATTACACGTTGTCCGCAATCGCACTGAACGTGCTTTAAATCTCGTTCCGTGCCTCAGTTTGACCTATCATTCTCGCCCCGTGGGGGTTTTAGTGGGGGTGCTTCGGGTGTGTCTGTGCGTGTCCGCGTGTTCTCTCTTGATCTTTCATTTTTATGATCGAATATTTCCGTTTGCATACGATCTTATTCTATTTTATATCTTATTTCTGCTTATTTAAATCCGAATTAACCCATAGGGCAAGAAGTATTGGGTTGGCGAGAAGTTTTCCGGACTTTCTCATTTTTGTTGGTTATTCTTTTTGTATCTAACTTTTTGTTTTACCTTCGTCTAGAGCAGCTTCTTGCGGTCATTTCGATATATAAAACTTACACATTTGCTTTGATATGAAGTGGTCCCGAGAGCAAGAACGATTGTTGATGCTACACGAGTTTCATTTGGGTTCAAGTGCTGCTTTGAGACGCGTGGATACTCCGTGTAGTATCAACAATCGTTTCTCCTCTCGAGACAACTCTTTCCGAAATCAAATGTATATGCGTTGTATAGCAAAGTAGCCACAAGAAGCTGCTCTAAGCAGTACTAAAAGCACAAGCTTAACTGCTTGGAAAATGATCAACAGAAACGAAAAATTTCAATATGCCTTGGAGTCATTTTTTGAGCCACGTATGTCAGTGGTCTACTAAAGAAGGGCTGACTTATAGAGCCCGATACACGTGTTTCGATCTTTCGATCTCGTCAGTCAAAAAATGATTCCAAGGCATATTGATATTTGAGCTGTGGTCTCAAGAAAACACTCGAAACAAAAGATATGATATATTACATATACTAGCCATGAACAGTCGAGTGTATAGCGGTCTGTGTTCGGTGATAGTTTCACTTGACATAGAGGGTAAAACGTTCGTCGCCGCTGACCCTTAGTGTGGAGACTGGAGCACCCACAGAGATTAGCAAAAGACGAGAAGGGTAACTGTCCGACTGACGAGATCGCAAGATCGAAACACGTGTATCGGGCTCTATAAGTCAGCCCTCTTTGACAGACCACTGACATGCGTGGCTCAGAATGATTACCAGGCATATTCAAATTTGAGCTGTGGTCTCAAGACAACACTCGAACGAAAGATGTGATATAAAAACGAAAAAGTCCGGAGAAATTCTTGCCAACTCAATAGCTTTTGTGCAGGCGCTGTAGGTGTTTCATTTTCCATAAGTTGAAATCCAGATGGGCCCATAAGGTCTCAGGAAGCAGCTTCTTTACAGATCTATAGACATTTTTATTCCTCACAGCCTCAAAATTCAGATGCCCATAGAATCTCAAGAAATGGCTGACTTTTTGCTCAAACATTTGAGCACTTTTCATGCTTTACTCTGTCGTGTTCAGGTGCCTATAGGCTTTTAGAAAGTCGCTTTCGTGTAGATCTCTAGTTCTATATCAGTATTGCAGTGATTCGTTGGAAGTTTTCCTCGTTAGACGTTTTCGTTTGGTGACTGATTGTCTGTTCGACTGCCAGAGTAACATGTCTCGTTCGGTGGCAATTCCATTGAGGGACAGCCTCGAGGATGTGAGTGAACAGTCTGCGTTCTGTTCCTTTTTTTTTGATTCTTGTTTGTTCGTGAAGTTTTTTTCTCGCGCTGAATAGTAATCGCAGTACATACGGTACTTTTCCTGTATTTGTGCACATTTTCAACTCTTCGGAAACAGCGCGTCTCAAATTGTCTCATAAGTTTCATGCGTATTTCGGCGCTTTTTTCGCTGAGGAGAAATTTTCCCGTGGACTTCTAGTAGTCATTCGATAGCTTACATCTCGTCATTTTCAATGGTATAGTTGGTTTTTAGATAAGAACGTCTTAGTGCGTTCGAGCAGCCAAATGAATATTGAATTTCGCTCACGGCGCATATTTGCTGTTGGGTAGGGTGATGAGCGACTGTGTATTGATCGCCCAACGCGGTCCATACGACACGCAGTTTTTGTCATTCAATCTGAGGATTTCGTCTTTCTATCGGAAGAAGAAACTCCACAAAACATATGGCTCTGATACTCCGAGATTTCCTTTACACGTCCATATGCTTTTCGCTGATCAGGTTCAGATTCAGGCTTACTAGCGGGTTTATTTGGCAATATGATTAGAACGAATAGTCTAAGTCGGCAGAAAGATAGAGCAAGGTCTCTTCTTCAGTTGCAATACAAGGAACCTTGAGATCTTTCCGAAAGGGCGAAAACGCGCCCAGTGTGGGACATAATTTTTGCCTTTTTGCCGCATCGCGCTGAAGAGGCATTTTCATGAATGAAGTACAACTTAAAAAAAAAAACGAAGAAAAAACGCGTCTTTATCAGTGAGTTGAAAATGTGTACAGGTAAAGGAACTACCTGGCATGTTTATAAGATATCATTTAGGAAAAGAATTTGAAGCAAATTCGTCGTTTCTCAGTAGAGGTTTGGAATGTAACCCAAAACTGGGTGGCTATATCGTCACGTTCATTAACCATCGTCGAACGTTTGGTCAATAACAAGTTGCGAATCATATATGCGAAGCAGAACAGCGAGCAGTCTTTGAGTGCTTCTGATGCTGAGACATTTGTGCTCGATAAGGATGCCAGGCATCGGGTAATCAACGAGATTATCCGTGATGCCGAAGAGTTGAGTGAATCAGTCCAAGGGCTTCGTCGAATCGTCTCCAAGCTTGAAACTGCTAAGTCTCGCATTGAAGCTTGGATGAAGCTGTGTCCTAATCCTGGACCGATTGTCGCCAATATCCTGGGCACGTTAGCAGACATTGTTCCAGCTTTGATAAGAATGTATGATTGTGAAGTTACGCAAGACTGACTGGTCTGGCCGATTTAGCCGAATTTGAGAGTCGTGATGTTTTCACTGCCGTAATTCTTACTTTTAAATATGAGCCATTTATTGACCATAATCTTCTTTCCAGATTATTCGCCTTAGTATGTACGGAAATGTAGCAAAAGTTGTTGAATTCAAGTAGTCCTGTCTCATTCTCGTTGTGTTCACGATTGTTAAGAATATGTGTCGTTGTTAGACTTAATGAAGAGCTTAGATACAAGCCTCTACGGTTTACAGAAAAGAGGCGTGTGCCGATTTTTCTTGCTTCAACTTTGCCAGAGTTTCCCATCATCTTAGTTTTTTCAGTTGACGGGCTAAACTTCGTTGTACCTTTTTTCAGGAAATAATTGAAATCTCGTTCGATGCTCTCCCAGAAGGTGATGAGGTTTTGGAAATTCTGCGAGCAGAGAAGGCATCGCTTCATTACTGGATTGATTTAGGAGTAAGTGGGTATCGTTATTTCGGACCATTTGCAGATCGAGAGACTTTTATCGAAGGCTGAAAGCCTTTATATCTCTTGTTCTGTTTGGATATTGTGCACAAATTTTTTACTACTCCCTTTTAGCTAGAATATTATCGCTGTGGACGAGTGGATGACTTCGTGCGGCTACTTGAAGTCTCTGGGAGCGAGGCTTCTTTGGATTATCCCGAGGTCGAGAATGACCAAATGCGTGCACTGGATATTTTAGCTGCCTACTATGTTAGATTGGTGGGTCTAATTGTTTCTACCAGTGGTCCATTATTTGTGTACTCTCGTCTATTTTTTTTGGTTTGCTTGCAATTTATTAATATTGTAGGGACATAAAGAGCGTAATTCTAAAGAGAGGAAGCGGGATCTTTTCTCTAAGGCCACCTTGTTATACACGACAGCAGATCGAATAAAGATGTATGATATGCCGCATTTAACCGGTCGAGCATATTTTTGCCTAGTCGAAGCTCGAGCGAGTAAAGTGGATCAAGCTGATCAGCAGTTCAATTTTGTCTTGAAGCAGGTATTTTAGATGTCATGTTTTTGTGAGTAATGGAAGATTCCACAAGGAATTGCAGATGAGCTGAGCCATTGTTTCATTTTCATTTTAGGACGCATATGATATTCCGGCTATGTTGGGTAAAGCAATAATTCTGTTTAGTAAACAGGATTATAAAGCAGCATTGTACTTCTTGAAAAGGGTGTGTGTTTTGGACATAATATCTAGATGTTCCGACTTTTATGTATACAAGAAAAAATACTGCTTATCTATCATATCGCATGATTTCAGGCCCTACGACAAAAACCAGATGGTCCCGCAGATATGCGTGTAGGTATTGGCTATTGTCTTGCCAGATTAGGATTAACTGATAAAGCGAGGTAATTTCTGATTCATTTTGCATCATGACGAGCTTACTCTTGAGTTTGACTTGATGCTTATAACATGTTCTCTTAGACTTCTGAGAATGTTCGTCAACAATGCTTGAAAAATTATTCTTTTTTTTCACTAAATAGTGATTCAGGATAGCTTTTGAGCGTGCTTTGGAACTACAGAGCGACAACGTCTGTGCATTGTCTGCCTTAGCCATTCTGGATTACAACACGCACACAGTCGAGGGAGCCCAGAGTGCCGTCGCTTGTCTTGGTCAAGCCTATAGCTTGGAACCAGAAAATCCCGTTGTGCTAGTTCATCTAGCAAATCACTTCTTCTTCAAGGGTGTTAGTTACTTTTTGATTCAATCTTCTCCTTTTCTTCTAATCAAATTAGTTTGAAGATGAAGACGTTCAGAAAATCGATGTTTTTTTCTGTGCATATCGGGCGTACTTCTTCAATGAACTAATTTCAAGATTATGTCTTTTGTTTCGAAAGTCACTAATGGATAATCAAGTTGAATATCTATTGTTTGTAGTCGACTTTTCTAAATATTTTCAGGAAATGGGAAAAGTTGAACGTCTAGCATGGCATGCAATGAATATGACAGAAGGTGACGAAATCAAGGCTGAAGCCTGCTATATACTGGCTCGTTACTTCCATTATAATCGTGATTATGAAAAAGCCTTCAAAGTGTGTTTTTGCTTGTCAAGTTCGAGTTGTTAGCGGACATCTAGTTCAGTGTGAGTTGTCTTCTTATTCGATTCTACCTTTTCTTTGCAGTATTATTATCAAGCGACGACGCTGAATCATCCGACGTTTGTTTTACCGCAATACGGTCTTGGACAGCTTTACATTATGCGCGGTGAATACAGTCAGGTATGGTCTCTAGAAGTCCGTTTAATTCAAGGACCAAATACTATTCCATCAAATCGACTGTTTTTAAAACCTCGTAAAAAACATTCGAAATAATTCCAAAAAAAAAAAAGAATGCTTTTAGCCTAAACGAGGTTGGTACGCCAGGGCCATACACCGGTGTTTCGGAGGCTCGTCCTCCTCGTCAACCTGGCGTGCCAACCTCGTTTGGGCTAGAAGAATTCTTTTTTTTTGGAATTATTTTGAATGTTTTTTACGAGGTTTCAAAAACAGTCGATTTAATGGACTAGTTTTTTGGTCTACCAGCCAAAACCATCGACTGATGGTGATGGACCAGTGTCATTGTACACTATGCCATCACCAAATACCACATACGCCTCCCTCCTTGCTACAATGCAGAGCTTAATGGGGCGGGGTCACTGACGAGGAGGACGAACCTCCGAAACACCGGTGTATGGCCCTGGCGTACCAACCTCATTTAGGCTAAAAGCAATCTTTTTTTTCAAGGACCAAATGTTTAATTGTGACTTAACCCTCTAGAGGTTCGCATGTGCTCAATTATGCTAACTTTCTTCACACTCAGTTTCATGCAGCGACTAGTTTAGATTTTAAGCGCTAAAATCCACTATTTTATACGTATTTTTGCTTTCGATGTAGAAGTTTATCTAGCCATCACAGGCGCTGAGTTTCTGATACCTATGATCCATAAAATTTCCGCTCTTCAAGTTAATTTGCCGAATAGCTGAAAATGACGAATAAACTGACCAAACCAGCGCGTGTTTTTCCATTGACTAGCAATGGTGTCTGTAAATGCCATGGTTATTTATCGGTAGCTGCAGTGATGGTGTTAGAACTCGGAAGTCGTCATGCCAGCGTGTCAACAGAAGTCAAAGTCACTTTTTTAGGTGAATGTGTCCCCGTAGTGATAGTCTGGCGAGTTCTACGATTTTTGTTGTCTTAATCTGGGCTACTTACCAAAAATTTCTCAAAAATTGTTGGGAAAAATCGAGTGTCAACGAAATAAGTACGTAAGATAGACTGTTTCCAGGCGATCACTGCATTCGAGACTGTACTGAAGTCCATGCCTAATAACATCGATACATTGAAAGTGCTTGGAGCACTTTACGCTCATACCGATCCTGGCAATACCGTATGTTTTTTTCCATTAACTTATTAGGGACAGCAGTTGATCGATCGCACAGCGCAACTCACAAGAGGCGCGCGATTTCCGTCATTCTGTTAGGGTTTTTCCTCCATTTATGAAGTAAAATATGAGATTTTCTGTGACTTCATATGTTTTTCGTGCATATATAAGTTCTCTGTGCGATAAAAACATTCGAGTGCGAAACGTAATTTTGTTTTCGCTCTTACAGCGCTCTACGTTAACCTTCCAAAAAACAATAACAACATGGATCTTCGAAAATTGGGCTATTTAACGACTAGTAAGAGTTTTGGCCCAGATCCATATACAAGCCCCAGTCGAGCAAATAAAGCGTACAATGTGAAACATAGTTTTATTTTCGTTGCTACAGCGTAATAGGAAAAGCTTTTTCAAAATTGAAGCATATTGTTGAAATCGCAGAGATTCAAGCTTTCGAATAATTAGCAAGTGTCCAAGGCAAAAGGGATCTTTTCCGTTAACAGGCGACAAATGAATATTCGACCCCATTCGCTAGGCAAGAACTTTTCATAATGGCGTTAGTTATCACTCTTGACCCTCCTACAACACTGTAGTATATCAATGGAGTTCTATTTCACACCCACCGCGCGCCTTCATTTTTACCACAAGTATAATTCGCTGGAAGCGCGGAAAGCAAATGCACTTGTGGAGGAAATCTCGAAGTATCTGCGTCAATCGTTTTATCTTTAGTTTTTTTTCAAAGCGCAGAAAAAAATCCTCCATTGAATAACAAGTTGCACCCCACATGTCTAACACTATAGGCCATCGCATTGATTGATTGCCTCGCCCTCTCCCCAGGTCATAGATTAGTCGGCAAACAAGCTCATCGTTTATGTAAAACTTTTATTTTTAATCTGATAAGGATATACATATTTTGAGCCATAGGTCTAGTGCTATATAGGCGCCTATTTCGTCCTATTGGGACTCATCAGTAGCACCCTCCCTCGGTTCCGTCGATCCCTTGAGGTCACTTTTATTTTTCATGTTGCACTGCAGAGAAACGGTGTTTCCAGAAAACAAGCACAGGCTTGGAATCAATAAATCTTGCGTTCGTGAATGATTACTAATAGTCTGAAAAAAGGGCTCTCTTTTGCGAGAAAAACGCATGAGTGGAACAAAAATGTTCCCTTTTCAACGAAGCGTTTTCGAAACACGACTGCGTACCGCGCTAGCTAGGGATTTATGCTTCCAAATGATTACCAGCACTTTTATAAAAAGTTCTTGTCCAGTGAATGAGCTCGAATATACATTTGTCGCCGGCTAACGGAAAAGTACCGCGAAAAGTTTTATCCAGCGAGAAAGGCCTTGAAACAACCGTGTACCTCAGGTGGTACACGTCGTCCCTTAGAGATTAATCTAGTTTGTCGATACTTGGAAAGCATAGTTTGTTTATTTTTTTTCTTTTTGATCTGAAAAAGGCAAGCGTATTTGCACATGGCCTCATGTTGTCATCCGCCATACAAATGCATTGCGCTTAGCATTTGGAAATGTTTTGTAGTTTGCATTCCGTCTGTTTTGTAGTTTCTCAATCCGATCATTTTTTTAGGGAACCATTATTAGTTATACATCAGATTGAATACCGTTCACATTAGATAAGTGACCGATGAATTTGTTCTAGGGAAAGGTTTCTTGTGAATTGGTAGCGTAGATGATAGAGAATACCTTCTCAGGGGCACATCTGTTTAGCCAGTACGCCTCCATTCGTTGTGAATTTCAATAATTCAAAACAGCGTTAAAATGCGAGCAGAAATCTTCCACTTAAGTTTCCATTCTATTAAGATGAAGATTGGATAATGCAGCTTTTTTTTCTCGTAATTTTACTATCGAAAAAGTTCTCTTGAGCAGCAAAATGGCTGAAAAGGTGGGAAAGTCTGAGTTTTCTCTCAGTTTGGGACCGCGTATTTGCCATGACATAGTAGCACCTTTGCTAGCAAATTGGATCAGTTTTGGAACATTTTTCGAATCTCAAATTAGAATGAGCAGAGCTTTATTTCTTGCTTTGTTGAAATACTTTGAATATGAAAGAAGCGGGCTAGTATTTAATCGATCTTATATAGGTTTTATTCTCGTACATCTTTCTCATTCAGTTGTTTTTATGATAGGAACGACAAGAGAAAGCTCGAGAGATGTTGACGAAGGTTTTGGATGCCAACCCTAACGATGTAGAGGTGCTTATTGATTTAGCGCAATTACTTGAGGGCGTTGACCCACAGGTTAGTGTTAATTTATCAGAAGATGTTAGTATCACCTACAATATCCTGGCATTCGTTTACAAATGTTTTCAGAAGGCACTGTCTCATTATGAGAGAGCCTGTGAGCTGATTAAACCAACTGAAGATGGCCAATTGGATGCTCCAGCAGCAATTCTTAACAACATTGGTGCGTTGTGTATGACTATGGAGAAGTATGACCGTGCAAAGGAATATTTTGAAGCCGCCGAAGTGAAGCTTCAGGTTCCGTTTTTTAGTCATCTTCTAAAAGACGTCTTTTTCAACTTAGTCGCTTAATAATGTGGTTTGTTGTAGGAGGATTTGGAAGGAGATCTATGTGACTCAAAATTGTCTTCATACGTCATTACGATGAGATACAATCGTGCACGATGCTTGGAACATCTTTGTCTATTCGAAGATGCTGAAGTGCTTTACAAGGCGATTTTGAGAGAACAAGAGAACTATACGGATTGTAAGTTTGGTTCTTATTTATGTTAAACTTTCGTACCAGATCACCCTTTTTTCGACATCGTAATTGTAATATTCTATATGGCACAGATGCCCATTTAGTGGTAATCTGTCACCATACAGTTTCGTAAAATTTGACTTCGTGAAGCGGATTACGGCTTTTCATGCAATAGTTTGGTATTAGGTTACCTTCGCCTTGGCTGTCTAGCTCGTGATCGAGGACAGATTTACGAGTCATCAGTGTGGTTTAAAGAAGCTATGTCCGTAGATCAGAATAATGCTGATTCATGGGTTCTGATCGGAAACCTACACATGTCCAAACACGAGTTAGTTTGCTCCTAATCCTCCGGTCTCACAATATTTTTGAAATTTCCAAATAACTAGTTTGAGTCACCAAGTGAATTTCTTCCAGATGGGGACCAGGACAAAAAAAGTTTGAACAAGTCTTGAACAAAATGGACAAAGAAGATGCGTATTCGTGGGTGTCACTGGGAAACGTCTGGATGGAGATGTTATTTAATCTTGGTCGAAAAAAGGCAGATGTCCCGGTGAGTTGTTACAGTTTAGCCTATTCTCTTTATGTTAGTACTGTGAGAGCTCATTCAAAGGAGATTTTTTCTTCTCCAAGGCCTTAGCCCTTTGCGTAGAATTTTTGATCTGTAGAATTTTCACGTCTTTATGTTTAAAGAGATCGCTTTCTTCTATACGCATTCGGTCAGATTGAAATGCTATACACAGCTAGATGCTATACTTTATATAAATTATTTATGCCAATGATTTTGATGCAAAGATGAGAGATTTATGAGGCTCGGAGCAGAGAATGACTGTAACTATTCAAATTTGATTAATTCGATCTTTATGGTAGAACTGTACCTCCTAATCAGACGACCCTGCATTTTTGCCTTCACAAGTTTCCGCCATTTGTGACAAAGAAATGAAGGCATTTGTTTAGTATGAGATCGACTTATCTTGCCTTGAACAGTCTAACGATGGTCTCGCCCAAGACATTTTGCTCCTTTCATTGCACTTTGAAGCATTTTAATAAAGATAACAATTGGCATGTCCTTTTTTGTTAACCCATTGCGTCAGCAATCAAATCAGATGTGCATATGCTCACTTTCAATTATTGTAGAGAAGTACCCAGGTTTTGTGCTCTGTACTTTTCTGATGTTACTTTAACATTTGGCTGGAGATGATCCTGAAAGGATAAGAACATACTGAACATTGTACTACAATTATTTTTAGGGTCAAGAGACAAAGTATATGGACCGAGCACTTCAAATGTTTGGAAAAGCTTTGAAAATTGAGCCAAAAAATATATGGGCCGCAAATGGAATTGGTAACCTTTTTCAGTGGTTTTTATCACTTCATCGTGATTTAGCTTTTTAACTGTGAAGCTCTTGAATCAGTAATCTCGTTTTTAAGATCAAATTGACAAGGATTTCCTTTTGGTCGATCGTATCAAAAGTTTCAGGTTGTGTATTGGCTTCTAAGTCACTGTGGCAGGATGCTCGTGATATATTTACACAGGTTCGCGAGGCGACCTCGGAATTTTATGACGTTTGGATGAATATTGCTCATGTTTATATCGAATTAGGGCAATATGTCCCTGCTTTGCAAATGTGAGTCAAGCATTTTCTGTTTTGATCGTGGATGTAACTGAATGTCGGATAAGTTAGAGTGATTAACTTCGGTCCTTTTTCAGTATAATCATATAATTTATTTATAATTAAACACTTTTTCAGGTATTCCAATGCTATAAAAAAGTTTTCTAAAGAGCAAGACTATCAAGCTTTGCTATATCTCGCAAGAGCTTATTATAAAGCTGGAAGATTGTCTGACAGTCTTCATACGCTGGAAAAGGTACGTTACGTGTTTATTCAGTTAGCCTATCTTATCTGAAGTATTCAATGCTGTTCAACATACAACGGGTGATGTTTGTTTTCTGAGAATTACGGACAATTTCTCATGCCTATAGCCTTTGGGTTTAGAACTAGGCCAATACAAAGGGCTGTTAAATGGAAAAAAATTAGAAAAATTGTTGCTTTCCATGTGTGTAATGGATTGCTCATATTAATGTTTGGTCCTAGTTCTTTCGAAAGTAGTTCTACACTCTCCCAATCAGACACCATGAAAACTCCAGAAATCTTCAGCCAGGTGGGAGAAAACATCATACTACTTCTTTGTATCGATTTATTAACAATTCAAGGGTTTTCTGAAAATTTTCACTGCTGTGGAAAGTCAGCGAGAATTCGGGCCTAAAGATTTTTTCGCACCAGTGGATTCAAATATCAATGTATGGGAGCTATTGAAATAAAAGAGATTGAAGCATTTTACTTGAGACATTTCACATTGTTTGCCTGTTCCGTCATTTTTTCAGGTGTTTTCCTACTCATCTTATCTCTTCACTCACTGATGATGCACTAAGTTAATTGATGGGCTCCAGAGACTTATATGTGGAATGGCTTTGGTGTTTTCAATCTAACATTTTAAATGTTGCAGGCGATGATAGAAGCTCCTGATAATGTCCTGCTCAAATTCAATTACGCTTTTGTTCTCAAATTGATGGCTACTGAGGTACTACAAGAAGTCAAGTCAACCGCGTTGCAAGTAAGAGGCGCAATGGCTGATTTGAGAACAGCAGAGAGGTGAGATCATTTCGTGGTTGTTGTAGAGAAATTGTGCAGAATTTGTAGGAAAGGATTTTATTTGTTCCGTAATACTCTCCCGTAGTCAAACTCATTTCTTTTGTTTATAGAATGTTGGCTTTTATTTCTTCGAATCGTGATGACACTTGGGGTGGCTCACGATTTGTATCTCGAACACTTGCTGGTGAAGAGGCTAGGGCTTGCACTGATTTGTTGAGACAAGCACAGACGTACTTAGCACGAGCTCAGCAGAGAGATGAAGAAGATGAGCGACAACGAGCAAAGCAGCAAGCTGTAAGCCTTATTTATTTTTCTTGTTCAATATACTATCGTGTCCTCCTATTCAGTGTTCTTTCTCACAATCCGTTTAAAGGAACGAGAGGCTCTACGGAGGAAACTTGCACAAGAAGCGGAAGAGCGTGAAAGAGAACTTCGAGAAAAACAGGCATCAATGGCAAACATGAGGAACGAATATGTGCAAATGACAAAGAATTTATTGCGGATACCAGAGTTAAGTGGAAGAAAAAACTGGAACTTTTTACGTCCCTAATGAATTTATCAGGCTGTATTATCCAGATTACTTTTTAGTTGGTTGATGAAAAGAAAGGGGGACGAGGTTCAGGCAGTGGTCGAAAGAGAAGAGGTGACGTTGGCGACGAGTTTGTCAACGACAGCTCTGACATGGGCAGTTGGCATGGAGAAGAAGGTGGCGGAGAGGGTGGTGAAAGACGTCGTAGAGATGTGAGTTGGCTTCTATCCAAAAATGTCTCTGAAACTTCGCGAATGTTTTTGTATTGTGCAGAAATCGTCGAAGAAAATGTCAAGGAAACGGCGGGAGAAACGGGCGGCTGAGGCAGGCAGTGGTTCAGATGGGGAAGAGTCGGCCCAAGAACGTCGTCGAAAGAAAAAGGACCACGCGGAGCGCAAATCAGCTGCAAAGCTTTCACAGAAACAGTCCAATAAGAGTATGCATCATGCCTGGTGTTATTTGAAGATTACTTGTAGTACTCAATGATCATGTTCAACATTATATTATTTGTAGTCAAAAGCCGAGCGTTTCTTTCATCTGATGAGGACTCTTCGGATGGCGCTCCTGCTCACGCTCCTGAAAATCTGGGCAATGACAGTCCGAGACCTCCAAGAATTACCGACTCAGAAGATTCCGAAGATAGCGTTCCTCGCCAGCGACGAAAAAAGGTAAAAATGAAGTTTCTAGTAATCAAATACATCTGTGCATCCAGCTACTGGATTGTTCTTAGGGTTCAAATGCCTAAAGGATGTCGAAGAACACATATGGTTTTCGTATAACTTTATTTATTTTTTCTAAGCGAGTAGGTAGTCTTGGTTAGATCATCAGACATTGCCTTGACTTACATTTTACTGTTAGGTGAGTGTACTGATTAACATTTCATTTTTGATAGCCTATGGTATCCTTTCAAGAAAGAAACGGTAAACTACTTGGAGAGAAAGACCTTTTTATCTATAAAAAATAGGTATGAAATAATATTTTATGCTTCAATTGCGTAGAAGTACAGCGATCTGATGTCAGTTCTGTAATCTCAAATTCTGTTATACTTCCTTACACCTCATATGAGCTTAGGTGTTCTACTGTGTTTAGCAGAAATGCTTCTGCTCAGCCCATGCGACTTTATGTTCCTGAGTTGCTTTCATTGCTTTCTCTCCTGCTGCATTCTCTATTGTTATCAGGGAGTCAATTTTCTAAAATATGTATGTAAAAAAATAGTAGTGTTGGAAATATGTCGTACGCGTCCATGAAGTCGTTTGTTATTGAGTTTAAGCAAAATTTTGTCCTATTTTCTACCAAATTTCACGCACAGTTCTCTGAATGCAATCAATCAGCAACTGTGTGACACTTCGTCAGAATTCTTTCTATTTTGACAGCCACTTGCAGTGGTATGGTGTTATAGTATACCCAATAATGTGGAGTGCTGTACAAAAACGTTTGCGTCAGCCGGGATTTGAACCCAGATCTCACTCTTTCCGGGAGCGAATGCTAACCGTTGCACCACCGACGGTTTTTGCGCAGCACTCCACATTATTGGGTGTGTGACACTTTGTTTTTTGATTATTCACCGTTCTGTCATAACCGCACTATCAGTTTGTTGAACTTCATCTGCTGAGCTTTAGATATTCATGGATATTTAGTCTACGCAGATGATTTCTGTATGGTTCCAGATAAGAAATCTGCACCATTTAAACCATTCTCCAGAATACTGAATATATAGGTAGTCTTGTAGTGTATGATCTGCTGAAAGAGGTAGTTAGATTACCTAAAATACTGCACTTATGTTGAATTTTTTTCTTGGAAAATGTGTGGTCTCTACGAGAAATGCTGACACGTGAGCAGGACTTAAGAGCTTGGGTGGTCTTCAAACCCGCCACTACCCTGTCCGAGTGCTTAGGAGCTATTCACTACATTATCGAGGCCGTCGCTTTGTCTTGTTCTCGGTCATAATTTAGCCCGATCGATGTTATCAGCAATCACCCGGCAACGGTAATGATCTGGGAGCACAGGTCGCTAATGAACTTAATTAAACGGAGGCTTCAGTCCGAGTTTTGCTCTTATCTCAGCATTCTGGTCTTGTACTTCACATCGTAGCTTGGCATGATAAGGGATAGAATAAAAGTTCAAACATTGTGATTTTGACTTAGTTTGAATTTCATTAGGTTCTATAGGTGCGCGCTCAAGATTATTTCTGTTGAAGGGTGATTATTGGTAGCACCCACTGTGTTAGAACCTCATTGAGAAAACGATTGAGTAGATATCTCAGTGGTTTAGTGGATAACACGTGAACCTCCGAAAGTTAATCGCAATAGTGAAGTCCACCTGCGGTTTTGAGTTGTTTGTATCTCAGCGTTTTGTGCTTGTATCTAAAATCATACTCTGCCTTAAAAGAGAATAGTATGTAAAGATTAAAGCACGACATGGTCTCACGAAAATCCACTACGTGTAAAAGAAATTGGCTGTATAATCTCTATTACACTGCCTATTATACTTCGCTTTTCCTATGCGTTTTTTTGCCTTAATGTAAACTAAGGTGTACATGTAGTCCATTATTTTTCTATGTTTTATGTTTGCTAACAGGAACAAAAGCAGTGATTGCGCTGTTAATATAAACTCATTGAAATCATAGAGATAGGTATCATTCAACATAAAAAAGACACGAATTTGTAGTTCATAGCAAATCAAGGTGATGGCGTGGTATCATTAAAACGGCACAACTGAACTTTTTTTTTGAGAATGTTATGGATTCTGATGATGAGCAATCGGATAGTGGATCTGAAGGTGGACCAATCATTGGTGCATCAGACAGCGATAGCCGAGCTCAATCAAGGAAATCAAATGAAGCTGACAGTGATTCAGCTCCACCTAAGAAGAAAAAACAGATCCGCAGCAGTGATGAGAGCGATTGATCTTTATAGTTATACTTTCATAGTATGTTATTCATTGTCACCTCATACAGTTCTTTGTGTAATCGTGTCAGTCTCGGGAGACGTGTTCCTTGTTGCTTCATTTAACAAGTTATCTGGAATCATCTTCTGTAATTTGCATCTATTTAACATGCATTTGCATGTGTTATGATGTATCCATCACTCTAATCATATTTTTACTACTTGTTCATTGATTGTCAATTGTCACTATGATTGTAGCGGGGCGATCCATAATCGGAGAGTGATCTCTATGTGCATCGAAATTTGTAAATATATAGTGTTATGTAAACAATAAAGACGCGGTGCACTGACATTTTAGATTATCATATTGTTCAGTCTTTTTCTGATCGGAGAGGAAGCAAGTTCAACCTGAATAAAGCAGAATCAAGCAGACTAAAACGCACATGAATCGATTTCCATACATACGAAGTACATCGTAGAAAACACTTGTGTATTGAAATTACTACACACGGTCGTGAAAGGCTTTATGAAGGTCCTTAAAATTAGACAATATAGCAATCTTACCTTCCTGCGGAGTTGTCTAAGCGCTCATGCATATTCTGTCGCTGAAAGGCGTAGTATGCGGCGTGATGGTGTGCGTATATCTTGGATAAGTAGTGTTAAGGAGATGGACTTTCGGTGCTGTGTACATTTTCTTGATACCATCTAATCTGGATAAAATACGACACAGATCTGATTTGGACAAGCTTCGCCAGGTTTTCTTCTCAAATACGTTCCATTTCAGTGTTGATCGAGGCATTAGCTGCACACTTCGCATCGTTGGACATGTACTGGATTACTGTGCATGCCAAAGAAACTTCCACAGTCTAACAAATGCAATGAATTGATTGTCTGATCCGAGAAGGCGATATGTCGACATATGAGTACTCAGAGGGGACTCGGTAGTCCTTCTGGTCTGCGCGTTTTCCTGCTTTGCTCTGACGCTATTTACCAGCTGAGTTGATTTTTCCATCTAGTCCTTGAGTCTTATGTTGATTTTTCATGCAGCAGGCGGCGGGATCGCGGGGCAAGGGCTTGGTTGAAACACGCCATCATTTACAAAACAATGCATTGCTCGTGGAAAATGATACTGAACATTGAAATACAATGTCATTTCATCAATAAGTCGCATCTTCTATCATTAGGGACTTTAGGATTAGAGATTTCTAATGAATTGTGAAACGGGCTTTGTTCTATCGTTGGGTGACAACTTCTTATATTAGCCACTTATACTGCGATATGATACTTATTCGTCGCTGAAAAACCTTTCTTCGAATATGCTGTTTTGAAACTCGCTATGAACATTCAAATAGCCTATGACAATGTTCAAAGCCTCTTCAAGGTTGCTACGTCAGCAGCATAAGTAGGTTTTGGCGGTATCACCCGCTTCATTTGAGCCACACGTCCAACACTGAACTCTGCTTTATAGCAGGAATGGGGAGACGATATGGTGATATCACGAGTTATTGCGTTGTCACCATTTTTCATTCGATGAACTATGGCTAGTAGTGAGTAAGCAGAAATCCATCTCATCGACTGTTTTCAAACCTCGCTGCAAACATTCAATATGGTCTGTGAGAATGTTTAGAGCCTTTTCGAAGTTAGGACGTCAGCGGCTTACGCACGTTTCGGCGGTATTGCCCGCTATAAAGTATGTTATAAAGTAGGGTTCAGTGGGGAGCAAGTGGTTCCGATGAAGCGAACGATACCGCTGAAACATACGTAAGCCACTGACGGACCAAACTCGACAAGGACAAACATTCTAACATGCTGTAACCTTTGTAACAGACGGACAAACATTCTAACATGCTGTAACCTTTGTCACTGGTTACGTGTTCAAATTATCTGCTCCACTTATTATTTTTTCACATACAAAGCTCAGTAGACCGGTATTTTTCAAGCTATCAAACGACCCTGTTAATCTATAGTTCATCTACATGGTCATGTTTTCCGTACGCATAAAGCTTTTCGTACGTTGAAAGCTTTGGATGCAAAACGTAGTCTTCATTTCACTCTTACAGCGTTCTATGATAATCTTTCAAAAAATCATTTATAGCATCGAAATCCATGAGATTTGTGCTATCAAATGACTAGTAAGAGTTTGACAAAGAGCCAAATACAAGCCCCAGTCGAGCATTTGAAGCAAGCTGATTGTGAAACATAATTTTGTATCCGCTGCTACAACGTAATAAAAAGGATGTTTCAAAAATCAAATACATATCACTAACATTATATAGATTTGAACTTTCGAATGACTACCAAATGTTCTAGAGAAAAGTTTAGTACAGCGAGAAATGCCTTCAAACAATCGTGTGCCTCAGCCACTACACGTCGTCTCTTAGGAGTTAAAGATATCTTGCAAGAGCGACTTCTTGTTAACTTCGGCATCGTAGTCCGTCTATGTAGATAAAGACTTCTCTCTAAGTCGGTGTACAACAACAATTACAACGACTACCAACCTAGTTGCGGCTTAAAGAGCTAAGCTATTGATATTTACACTCATAGATAGTTCTGATGATATTGATATAAATCATATAATAAATGTTGTTGGTAAGGTGGTATTTTGAGTTAGTAGTGATCACTGAGTGGTCTACTTCGGCAGTTATTTCCAACACATCAAGAACAGTGAACCACAATGCTATTACTCTATGTCGCCTCAGTTGTAAGTTTTACTCTGCAATCTGTGGAAAGTTAAAGTGTGCTAAGTCTTCATTCAACCGATAGCTTCAAAACACTCATTTTCAGTTTAGCTTCACATCAATCTCTTCATAGTCTATTTTTTTAAGGTAAACACACTCCTCTTAATTAGTTTTGGCTTGATCAAGTGCTGTAAGGATTCGATCAGGTTAGTGTTTTTACTTTTGGGTCTGTCTAGACGTAAATACAATACTTTAATTACTCATAGACAGCTCATTCCCAAATACTTCTGATTTTTTGCTCACTTTCGTATGTTCTTGTAAATGAGCGCATGTGGCGCAATGGCCAAAGGTGCTCTGCGTCGCACATAGGGTCAGTGGTTCGTTCTTAAACGAAGCTAAAAATTAAGGAATGCATGGCGCATTCCTCAGGCATTAATCAACGCCGAGAGCTTACACTCTTGTACCTGAACAGAGCAAAACGCCCTACTCATTGGCCCTAGAACGAAATGAATCTTACACGGTTCGTTTGAGATGTTCCGCGTATGAATCATATATGACTCATATTGTTAAAAAATCTTACTTGTTGTCCAGATTTTGAGAAGGTGTTAAAGATTTTCGTGATCTGTGCTCGATTCTGTGACCATGTCTTTATCATAGCTTGATGTCGGTGAGTAAACCACGAATATGATCAAAGCCACTATTGATCCGAATCGCTTCATCCGTAAGGGTCCGATGCGAATTATTGGTTGTTCAAATGCACTGATGTTTACGGCCGAATTCGGGTTGCCGAGAACGCCATCTTCGTCGACTTGTCTACTATCGCATGCTCCGAGAAACAGTTTTCATCCGCTATCATACACGGCAATTAATTACCGCTGTCCTGTGATCTCAACCTCTTCGATATTACTGTATCTCAACTTCTCAACTTGCATCACCAGATCCTCATCATTGGAGAACTTTTCGAATAATCAAGCATTGTAAATAAAGATCACCTTACTTCTTCCAAATTCAGGCAGCCTCGAATGGCCCAGACATTTGAGCGAACCCTTCTGTCCCACCCAGCACTGCCGCATCGGAGGATCTTTTAGTGTCAAAACATTAGGCCAATTTGATTTATTGCTTCTGATCATACGATATTCATACATGACAACTCATCATATATTTGGGCATCTATTTTAGTACATAAGGTATGCAACAGATTGGCGCACTGTAGGAAGGATCCGTTGTCGAAGGCCTCCTTTGTTAAAGGAAGTGCACATTTGTCCTTAAATTCATGTTTTAGTCCCTGTCCAACACTCGCAACATTAGCGACTAATTGCAGGGATGTTCGGTGAGCAAGACCTGTGAATTATTGACTAACCAATGAACTGTAGTGGGGAATTGAAAATGATTGAAAATAGAATCAAATATGCATTTATGGGGTTATTCGCATCGGTTTATCAATTCCAGGAGAAAGGATGCGAAAAATAAAGTTGTCATAATTATGGAGAGAGTATAGCGCAGTGAATAATGAGGCATGCTATCACGAAGCAAAGTTCGCTCTCCTAACCCAACGCTCCCCCACAAGTTCACATGGGGACGCGTGAGCTTCGCTATTCCCAAGATCGCAAGATTCGCCTTGACAGTATTCTACAATATTCACAAAAAAGAGTAAATCATCAAGCAGCAGCCTAAATAACACCCAAATGGCTTATAGAGGATGAATGCGAGGAAACGAAGCTAATGCAAGAAGTGCTGAGATCTGCATAGTATATGGAATGACGGATTAGGTATCTTAAAAAGCAGAACAAAGCAAAAATTGACTGATAAGCTCCATCTCGCCGCATACATCACATGTATGAGGCGTTGGTTGTAAGTTAGTCCACGTTATCGAGCTCTTAGAACTCAGTTAACAAGTGCCTTTCTCTGTTTCCAGAGCGCAGGAACATCCACCAATTCGACCATTACCTCCACCTCCGCCTCATATAGAGTTAGCAGGAAGCGGAACAAAGGATGATCATACGTTGAGGTAGGCAACACAATTTTTACGCACTTCATATTCAGATCTTCAGAAAACTCACGACTCCTTATGGAAAACGTTCCATAAGCATGAGGGATGAGACGAAAACTTCTTTCAAATCCGTTGTCACACTCCGTTTATGACTGCGATGCTTATAAGATTCATGCATATTGATTACCTAATTTCGACTAAAAGTCGTGAAAAGTTTTGTCGGTACTTCTTAATTACAAGGCGACAAATGAATATTCGACCTCATTCGCTGGACAAGAACTTTTCAAAGAGTGTTAGTAATCATTCTAAATCTTAAATCTTTGGCTAGCGCGGTACTTGACCGGTTTTTGAAAAAAAAAACTTTTTTATTTTGACGTTCGTGCGGAAGTTACGGAAGGAAAAGCTTTGTGTTTCACCCACGCATTTTCCTCGCAAGACAGAGCTCTTTCTTTCGATTGTCAGTAATCATTCGATAGCGTAGGATTCAAGATTCCAACGCCGCGTTTATGTTCTGGGAAGACTGTTTCTCTGCACTGTAGCAAGGAAAATAAGATTGATTCACACACGCGATCATGTGCTCCCTGGACAAAAGATGGGCCGCTCGGTAGGGCGACATGGGAACTGGTGCGATCACGAATCGATTTTCTCACATGAAAAAGCGATATTTGTTATTTAATTGGGAATAACTTCTCCACTTTGTAAGAAACTTTAGATTAAACATATGACTCCGATACTCCAAGATTTTCTCTACACGTCATGTGCCTTTCGTGCTTTTAGCGAAGTAATAGGTGAATTGCGCAGCCAGTGTAAAAGTTGATTTTATTTTAAATTTCACAATGTTATAAGAGGATCTTTCTAAAAAGTGGCCGCATATCGTGCTGGCCAGAGGTTTATGCTTTCGAATAATTGCTTGCACTCCTATGGAGAATTCTTGTCCAGCAAATGGGGTCGAATATTCATTTGTCGCCTTATAATGGACAAGAACCATTTTGCCAAAAAAATCATACTATCCTTAAGCGTTATTGATTTTGTTTGTATGCTTCAATTTTGAGGAACGAAATTTCAGAGATGTTCCGTCATTGACTCGAGACGATGATAGTAGCAAGAAAAAGAATAGGAAACGACGGATTACCTGATGATTTTACTCAGCATCAACATTATCACATTGTGTGAAATTTATTCCCATAAAAATTCCAAATTATTCCTGATGACATTTTTACATACCTAAACATTTAGAATTACGAGTAAGCAGGCACTAAGAGTTATATACAGATAGTAAGAAACTCAGCTTATTTTGAGGGTTATTAGAATTTTTCTCACGTCAACAACTGCATTCGCTCATGGATACCTATAAAGGTCAATGTATTGATGACCTCAACACATTCGTTGTTCTTCCTCTCGACGTCGACTAACCTATCTCTCTGTTTTCAATGCCTTCTGATGTTTCTTCTTTACAAACTGAACAGAAATCTATTTTGGATCAACTATAAGCTTGCTAGATATGCATATTGTTAGAAGAAAGAAAGAAATTTTTTTTTACGATTTAAGGTAGTGTTCATTCTGCACGTACAACTTGCAGCAATCAATCAAAAATTTAGACATCAGCCTCCAATACACTGCTTTTGAACTTTACTATAAACACTCAACATAGTTTTGTGAGAATGTTTGAGGCCTTTTCGAGGTTGGTCCGTCAGTGGCTTACGTATGTTTCGGCGGTATCGCCTGCTTCATCAGAATTACTTGCCCCACACTGAACCCTACTTTATACCATGTTTTATAGCGAGCAATACCGCCGAAACGTACTTGAGCCGCTAACGTACTAACTCGAAAAGACTCTAAACTTTCTCACAGACCATACTGAATATTTGTAGCGAGGTTTAGAAACAGTCGATGAGATGGATTTTTGCATACGCATTAACGGCCGTAGTTCATCGAATGAAAAATGGTGACAACGCAATGTCACCTGTGAATAATCAACATGAGTTTCAAGGACTAGATGGAGAAATCAACTCAGCTGGATAATAGCTTCAGAGCAAAGCAGGAAAACGCGCAGACCAGAAGGACTATCGAGTCCACTCTGAGTACTCATATGTCGACATATCGCCTCGGATCATACAATTAATGCATTGCATTTATTCGGCTTTGGAAGCTTCTTTGGCATACACAGCAATTCAGTACATGTCCAACGATGCGAAAAGTGCAGCTAACGCTTAGATCAACACGGAAACGGAACATATTTCGAAAGAAAACTTGGCGAAGCCTGTCCAAATGAGATCTGTGTCGCATTTTGTCCAGATTAGATGGTATCAAGAAAATGTATACAGCACCGAAAGTCCATCTTCTCAACATCATTCATCCAAGATATACCACACCATCATGTCGCATACTACGTCTTCAGCGACGCAATATGCATGAGCGCTTAGACAACTCTGCAGGAAGGAAGGTAAGACTGCTACAATGTCTATTTTTGAGGTTCGCGAAACCTTTCACGGCAGTGTGTACTAAAATCAAAACGCAAGTGTCTTATACGACATGGTTTTGTGTGGATTTTGCAAAATTGTAAAAGGGTGTTTTGAAAAACTTGCGACGTAGAGCTGTAGCCAGAAATCTAAGTTTTCGAGTGACTATTGAAACTCCCATGAAAGGTTTCTGTCCGGCGGATAAGATCGGTTTTTTATTCGTCGCCTCATAATGGAAAAGTACCAAGGAGTCATTTATGCGGAGTGCAGAGGAAAAGAAGAAAAGATAGAATTTCTATAACTGGCTTTGCAAGTAGGATAATCAGTAAACCAACTTTCCTTCATGATCGGCTTGACTCATACATTCTTTTTTGATGAGGAAAAAGCGCTAAGCTCATAGAGGTGAGATAGACGAGGAGATCATCGGAGGGTGACCAAGAAAGGTATCGTCATCCTCAAACCTATTCTTCTCTTTACTGACGATGGGAAGTGTTCAGGGAATAAGGCTCAGGCGCATAAAATCAGTGGACTTCTAAGCGTCCTCGATCTTGGGGATTGCAGAACAAGCATATCTGTGGCCACCGGACGAATGATGAATAGCAAAAGATGGTCTTACCCTAACAAAATAGGCGACAAAACGCGCAATAAGCGCTCGAATTATAATCATTTCCAAAGAGTGTCACTTACTTATCAAAATGCTGGCCGTTAGAACTAAGTAACTATAGAAATCACCTCGGCAATATGTTACCTTATTGAGACGGTGAAATGTACTGATAATATGAATTTTATTACATAACTGCCAGTAAAACTCGCTGCGAAGATCAAAAACGGTGTAACTACTCCAAAATCTAGGCGCGTTTCTCTCCGTTTTGGTATTATACACTAAGATGAGGTTTTTCGAGTAGAAAATTTGCAATCCAAGAGAAAGTTGGAAAAATCCAGATGGAGAAAAATGCGCTGTTTAGAAAAATACGTCACAGATTCATCGAAGAGATGTGCAGAGCTTTCGCGAAAGGTCGGGCTCGAACCCATATCTCACTCTATCCGGGAGTGCGCACTCTGTCCGTTACACTACTGAAGTCCAGTTTGCATGCCAATCTTTCTACGCTACATTGCATCAATCTGTCAGAAGCCAGCCGCCAGACGCTAAGCCTTGAATGGGTTCAATGTCGAGACCGACTACCCGGCCGGGCCGCTGTCGGCTGGTGGCCGGCAGGTAGATACGCTGTAGCGTAGAAAGAGTGGTGCGCAAAATGGGCGTCAGTAGTGTAACGAATAAATCACGCGTTCCCGGAAAGAGTGAGGTGCGGGTTCTAGTCCCGCCTGACGCGAAAGTTTTGCACATCTCATCGATCAACCTCTGGCGTATTTTGTCTGAACAATGCATTTTCTCCATCTGAAACTTTGAAACTTTCTTTTGAAGTTGTAAATTTTCCAATCAAAGGATCTTCTTAGTGTATAATACCAACGCGAAGAGAAACCCGTTCTAGACTTTGGAGTAGTTACCCCGTTTCTGAACTTTACAGCAAGTTTTACTGGCAGTTACATAGTAAAATATTTTTCTTATATTATATCTTGAGCCGTTAGGTCTAGCGCTATACAGGAGCTTGTTTCGTCCAACATAATATCTCTACTTTCGACCCCGAAAGCTCTATCCTTTACCATTTTGTATAAGTTGTACACTGATGACATTATTTTTTTGAAACCGCTTTCACAATACCGTTGATGGTAATATGCAATACAAATTACCGCGTTGATATCTCGACGATGTAGCCATCGCATTGGAAAATGGGATTTTCAAGACAAATAGGCGCTGTTTCTACTAGAATTACGTTTTTAATATATAAAGAAGGCTCTCGGCCTTAATCGACCTTAAGGTATGAGTCATGCATTCCTCTTAAACTTTCAACTACCTTCGAGTTCATTGAATTCATATCTGACATTTACAATGACTCGGAGTGCTTTTTTACTTTATCAGGCCAACGCTGGTTATGCTCGCAGACAAGTCAGGTACAAATTGACTGACTTCAGAGGGATGGAAAGCCTGGTGAGCTATGAGTGCGACATCGAACCAAAGGCTTCGTGCACGGTGCAAAACACCTCTAACCACTGCGCCACATGCGCTCATGAGCACAAGGTCATCTTTTTTTGCTAGTAAAGCTTAATATAAAACTCTGCTCATGAATAAGCTTTAATACTAAAATTCCCAATTTTTGAGTTCTTGAATGATTACCGATGGTCTAATGAAAAAGCTTTGCTGAGCCAAAAAGGAGAGAAAGTACGAACACATTCACACGATGCGACTGCATTCCATTTAGTTTGTAGGGATTAGTAGACCTTTTCAAAAAAGCTGGACGATTTTTTCACTAAAACTATGTTTTCATCTGTCCTTTCAGTACAATTCCAAGAAATGGACTACGATTTCAAAACCTTCTAGTTTAATGGCTAGGAAAATATGGTACGAAAGTTGAATCACAAAACATGATACCATAAAATTCGGCATTTTTCAAGATATCGAACGACTATAATAACATGAACCAAAAAAGAAGCAAATGTTAAACAACTGTTGGAAATGTGCTCGTTTCTGGAAGAATGTGGTTTCTCTTATAAAAATGGTTTATTTTATAACAAATGGCTTTCTTTCAGTCAAAAAAAAAACGCATAAAAATCTTCAAATGATTCTCTATAATGATATTTCATCATTGGATAATGATAGTGCTCTCTTGGAAACTTAATTTACCAAGTATGTTCCCCAATTTCCACTTTTTTATGATCGCGCCGTATAAAACTCTGGTGCGCGACGACACGAACGATGGGTCAATATGACCCGTATGGTTCCCAACGTGTTAATTACCCATTTCTTTAGCAAGACCATAAGCACAAAATTCAAAGGAATTTAGTTTTTATTTCGATTTTGAGCTCTACAACGAGCCATTAGATGGAATTCACGGAGACAAAAATACAGAAATGAACTCAACATAAGTTGTAAAATATTTCCAACTATCAGCACCAGTGTGATTATATGAGGTGCAAAGTAATATACATAAGGTGCAAAAGTAATAATATTATAAGTAGGAGAAAAATGCCATTCACAACTATGGAGAGTTTGAAGTTTGTCTCCTCAATGAATGTATAATGTTATCACCTATCAAATTTTCTGTCCACTGGAATATCATCGTCTGTTGTCGAAAAACCAATATATCAGTATTTTCTTCTGTTTAGCCGCTCCGAGGTGTTAATGATACCATTTATCGAATATCACCGAAGCACATAAAAAATTTATCTCTTACATTTTCTGCTGTGGTTATGAAGGCCTTTGATTTAATAATTCGCGAATCAATTTGACCTTTCCAGGCTCTGAAGATGGCGAACCTTGCCGAAACGTTAGCCACCACGACTGTTGTAATATTCGTGCTGCATTATTAACTGTATTGTTATGTGCTTCGCTGATATTCAATAAATAATATCATTAACACCTCGGAGCGGCTAAACAGAAGAAAATACAGATATATTCAAACCATGCCGAGGTTAATAGATAGTCGGACCTGGAAAAACCAATATTTGTATTTTTATTTTTGCACGGCGAAAAATTTACCCTTCGAGGAAGAAACTTATTTTCCCTTCAGTTTTTCAACAGCCTTCAATAGCTTCAATCTGGGCAATCTCCATATTGTAAGTGCTTTGCGAAATAGCTTTTTCAATGTGTTGTGTGGCAGCCAGAAGAGATAACGTTTCACTTTCCGTGCGCATTTTCTGCTCGTCAAGGTTTCAGAGTGGCTTTCTTAACAAAATTTTGGTACTTATTAAGAGTTGTAGCATCCTTACAATACGCATCAGAGGTAATCCATTCTTTATGATACTGAAAAGTGATTCAAAAAGCCCGAGTTCATACAAATGGATCTATGCCAACCCAATCGGTTAATTCTGCTGGCCTTGGTCAGACATGACAACAAACGTCGCAAAAACCAATGCTGTTTACAATGGAATGGCGACATTATTCGATGACTGAATAAACTGTGTGCTTAAGAACGCTCAAAAAAAAAACAGAAGGTAGAAGGATCTTTGCTTGATCTATCCAAGGGCATATACGACACTAGCAATTGCTTATTGCACTGTTATCTGCCATCCAAGCCAGCTGCCTGCTCTGTGAAGGATTCCACATTTCACGCAATTGATACTCTACATATCTAAAGTATAAATTTTTTTGAAACTATGCTGAATCATTATGCCTGATAATTATTTTCGAGATATGCATGTGGTCTGTTATGGGCACTTATGCGGTGCAATACACGTGTTTCGGCCTTGCATCCTAGTCAGTTACATGGTACCTTTCGTCTGAGCCAATCCCTTTTGGGAGAACCCCTTACATAGACAAACCGCACACGTTATAATTACATGCGTCGTCAAGTGATAAGCATCACCAAACGGGTAGTGTTCTACACTCGATTACTCTTGGGTGGTGATCGTGAGATAACATTCTTTTTGTTTCGAGTGTTACTTAGGACCAAGCTCAAACTTCAACATGCTTGATAACTATTTTTTGAGCCACACATGTAGCCTGCTATGGGCACTTGTAGGGTGCGTATACGCGTTTCAAAATTGCAGTCTCGTCAGTTGCACTGTTCCTTTCGTCTGAGCCAACCCCTCTTCGGGTAGAACCCCCCTACATAAAGGAACCATAGACGTAATATTTCGCTCAAAAATATTTACCAGGAATATTGAAATTCTAGCGTGTTGTAGTATCGCACAGTCAAGCAACTCTACTCAACTATTAACTGACTGGGTAAGCACCTTCGGTTCACAACGGCAGCGCTTCTTACATTTTAGAAGGAACCATGAAATACTCATAACATTTTGTGGAATATGATTGAGATTTTTTGGAGCTGTCATGGTCGCTGATTTTGCAAACCAAAGAATAAATAATATTCTAATCATCAATTATCATTACTTTAGTCCTGTTATGAGCATACAAGTACTGAGATGTGACGCGATAACCAAGTTGGCGCAAAAATTGAGTTTACACGGAGATTTCTTAAAAAGCGACGAGCATCAAAATGAAAAAATGGCGCATGGTATTTCGTAAGGCACTGATATCGATATATCTAATTTGAGTAGTCATGCGGTCCATCATAAAGAAAAAGAATGTGAAGG
>JAHQIW010002437.1:0-10163 GCA_019055375.1 Parelaphostrongylus tenuis
CAAAACAGTATAACAAAAAGTTTCCTTATATTTCTACAAACACTTTATTCAGCCTTTTGTATTCAGGTTCGATATTTCATGTTAATGCTAGACATACGTATGACGGTTCTGCCCGTCTTTACAGACCACACGCCTCATACTAAGATTACCAAAGGAAGAACATGCCACAAAGTTGGTCAAGCGAAATATTGCGTGTTGCACCGTTTCTTCGCTCCGAATAGGTATTTTTGCGGCTGTTATTATGTAATAGAAAGTAGCCTTCATTTGACTGACTCTCAAATTGTCTTATTCTTATGTCTTATTCCCGAATAGCACTACTGAAGTAGAGACGCTGCTCAAGGAACTTAACAAAGCGGGGAAGAAGATCGGACTACGCACAAATCGAATGAAGAGCCAGTTCATGAAAAACCAATAGAGCAATGATGAACATGTCAGACTGGATGAATCTTTTATTACGAAGACCTTCTCGTACGTGTACTGTGATCGTTCACTGAATATGGAAAACAACATGAAGGAGGAACTTGTCAGAAGAAGGAAAGCAGCGTGGGCCGCATTCGGGCCTCTCAAAGAAGCCACCGACCAAATAACGGACCCCAAATTACGCGCTCACCTTTTTGATTCGGCAATTCTCCCAGCACTCTGTTATGCAGTGTTATGGGTTGATACTTCGACCACGTCAAGACCACTGCGAACGACTCACACAGCGCTTAAACGATGAATAACAAATGGGAACTCACAACACGTAACCTGCCTGGACAGCTCACATCCTAGAGATTTATCTCATTTTCGTGATTCAGAATATTTCACACCCATGGCGAAGCAGAGATGGCCCATATAGTAAGAAGATCAGACGACATATGGACGAAATGGACTGTAGAAAGGACGCCACGAGAATACACCCGTCCCCGAGGACGACCACCTACACGTTGATTGAAGAATTAATCAGCTGTATTCATATCTGTATTCGCATCAGCTGTATTCGTACCTGCCGATATTCTACAGATCACGGTATGATACTCGCACCAGTGGTCATGCTCGAATGAGACCACCGCCATGGACGGCAATCGCAAGAAGCGAGACGAATGGAAGATGCGCTGGAGTCCGCACAACTAGTGAAGACGGACCGTCCAAGTATCCAAGTAAGTACTCTATAAGCCTACTTGTAATGTGAATATACAAAAATTGGGTGATTCTCTGATTAGAGCGTTTCTATCATCTCAATTTCCATGGTTCTTGCTAACAATTTTCTTCCATACTGGAATCTGGAGAAGTGTTGAGCAAAGTCTCCGATATGAAGTGGCATTGGCTTGTTTATTTTCAATGATTTGATCCGTTATCAGGCAGGCAAGTTCTTATAGAACGTGTAAATTTCGTGGATGGCGTTGTTTGATATGATTAGTTCACAGTCGTGTATAAGTACTGAAGTCAAATTCCTCAATTTTTCCTAAATTAGGCTGTTTATCCTCGAACTGCACTGCGTTTCAGTTAGAAATTGCTTACTTTTAGACTGTTTGCGACCTCCTATATAGAAAATTACTTCGATTGACACAGCATTATTGATCTGATCTAGTTACGTGGCTGAAGATGACCTGTTTGTGATATTTCAGTACAGAATATTCAATTAGTACGCTAATTCACTCATCATTTCACTTCTTGACTGACACTACTGGTACAATTTCTTTTGTGATCAGGAAGTGAAACATTTTAGCGTGTGGGATTTGAAGAGATTGTTCAATTATGCTGTTCTGAGACTTGTCTTCAATGCAAAACATCTAATCAGTCACCTTCAAAAAAATCTTTTATTCACTTAGAATAAGAGAAGTTGAGGACCCAATAAAGAAAACATTGATCAGGTGCAAGTGTTTTATGTAATGTGATTCAAGTTGAATAAATGAATCTATTGTAGATTTGAGGGCGCAATATAGCCAATAACTCCACATGCAAGGCGACCACCAGCGTTGCCTGTTGTGAGACTTGCAGGAACGCCGCCTCTTCCCAAGTCGTCAATCATCGCATGGATTACCAAAGCTCGTCCAATAACACCGCGGAGGCCGACAAAAGTCATCAAAGAATCGCTGATGCTCACTTGAGTTGGACCTTGTGCCTTAAAACATAGTCTAAGGAGAGTCAATATGTGTACAAAACATGTTGTAGAAAGTCTTCAAATTAAAACCAAAGAAAATTGATGCCCTTATGGAAAACGCCTATGACATTCTCCATCAAAATGATAGCCGTTGGTTTACGAATTGATACATTTCAATAATCCTATAATAAGTTTGCAAACTTAAACATAGTAGATTTGTACCTTTGTCTTCTAAGACTTTTTTTAAGAAAGAAAAAATTTGCAGACTGATTGACAGCGAACTTTCCGTATGTATAGAAATAAACACGTCTTAGCCAAAGAAAAATCAAGAAACTCACAGGCGTCATTAAGTTTCCAAGATCGCCAACGTGTCGTCTAGAAGGTGGATCCAATTGCATGCCGTGAACTGCTCTGAGTGGATTGAAATGTCCTCCTGCTGCATTGCAGCCATTACCAAGGTCACCGTACTGGTGGACATGAATGGCATGTGGACCTTGTGGAAGCCCATTTATACTGCCTGTGAGCTAAATGACACTTTAACTAATATGATCAACTTCTCATAAAACACATTGGATCAAAGTATATACAAAATTACCGTCACTACTCCGTTCCTTTCTACTAAATCGATACTTCCAATTACAGTTGTTGGATTACCACCGGGAACAGCTCGGAATATCATGGCTCTAGCTTGGGGCACTACAAAAATAATGTGTTTGCATGAACATGCAAGTCGTCTCGAAGGAGCAATGATTAGATCTCATCGTTATCAAAGAGTCTCACTTTCTTCTAGCTCTATTTCTTCGTTGTCATGTCAAAGTTCATTGCTAAGAGCTCAATTTTTCCTTGTTGAATCTACTTTAGCTTAAAAACGACAAAGCTCTCCAATAAAGTACAAAAGCATTTTACTTCCTATAAAACTTGTTATTACGTAATCAACGGTAAATTTCACCTCGAACAGAGCAAGTTGCTAGTGGAACAAGAGCTAGTAAGATGCAGAGAAGCATTTTTGATAGCAGTTGTGAATATGTATTGAAGCAGATGAGCTGAACGAAGCAACGAATGCGTGAGTGATTGGACAGAGAGTGCTTAAATACAGTTTTGATGCACTCATGACGAACTTGTTATTTGTGCCACCTCCCACTTAGCACTGTGACAAAGAGATTGAAAGCGGAAGCGTAGGAATACGATTCGAATGTAGATAACCAGAAATCTTTCTTTTTGAGATTTGTGAACCAAGCATTGATGGATTATTGAGACCGTATTGTCAGACACATTTCGTTCATTATGCAGGTAGGTCCCGATATGACTTGAGGGTCTTTTCATATATGGCATAATTTCTTATCTTGACACTAGGTCATCAAAGACGGAATTCCGAAAATGTTGACAATTTTTTGATGACTAAAAAAGTTATTGAGTTAGAGTTGTCATCGGCTCAAAAAGACTTAATGCTATATATTTAATTACAAGCACTGTTCTACTTATTCAGCCTTAAGCCCTGTTTTCACACTCTTTTTTGATTTCCAATGCTGTTGTGAATTGCAATTCCCAAAACAAACGGTTAGAGAATTGAATATTTTGAACTTCTCAAGGAAGCCCCGGTGACTTTAGAAATCAACAACGCGTGATGAGATAAGAGAGTCTTCATCTTTTGGACAAAAATAATAGATTCTAGTAACTTTCATTTCCTTCAGAATTGTAAACCTATGAGCAGAGGTAGCTTGGTTCAAAGGTCAAAAAGGCTCAAATATTGGCACGTCCGAGTGGAAATTGACTCACATTGCGCCCTAAGTGTTCAGAAGAGCACTTTATCCTTCATTAGCGCCAAAATTTACGGAAACTTTATTCAGTCTTCTTCAGCTCGTATCAGTTATTTATTTTACATAGCTCACCATCATGTATCGGGATTTCAGCACTTCTTACAATCAAAAATTCAAATAATATCCTCCGCAAAATTCGTAAAATTGTTTAGTCCTCCGTTTCACAAATTCGTCTTTTAAGTAAAAGTTTTAGAACGTTTGTCAAATCCAATCTCGTTGCTATTTTGAAGATAGCCGAGCTATGACGTTTTCAATGATCAGAAGGGAAAGTTTGAGCTGGGAAGGGGAGTCGGCAGCACCTCACTTTCCAACAGACTGCACCACTAATTGCTCAGCTATTTCCCCTTTTCTGCCCTCTATCTATACCTGTAGCAGAATTATCAGCTCCAACAAATTGAGGAAAACTTTACGTAATCCTACAAATTTTTGGTAGTCAGTTTTAGAATCGTACTACTAAAAGCTATGCTGAGTAACACTCACACAGTTCAACAGTTCCACTTCATATTGTTTTCGACTCATTCCAATTTAAACGTGGATTATTCATGAAAAGTATTTCGAAATACAGTTCATATCGGATGGGCTAATATCCCGCTGTAATGACAATGTACTTTTACACATTTAATTAACCTTTTGTAAGAGGCAAAGATGGTAAACATGCATGTATCACACTAATAACATTTGCTCCAGGCCGTCTGTCTTCAAATTTGTTTGGATGAAAGGGCATTATGGAATGCACTATAACAGAGAATAGATTGAGTGGACATCTATACATGATGTATTTCATTATTACGACGTGTAATGAAATTTTGGATGTCTATACCGTTTTAGTATTAGGGAGGATCATAACAACGATATAGAAATCACTGAAGTTTCATAAATCTACGTCTACAATTAGCTTGGGACAAAAGAGCTACTGTTTTCAGTCTATCACGCTTCACTTCGCACCTCTCAACCGTCGTTTTGTGGGTCATCAAGTGGCTCCAGTGAACACCATTGAAACTTCCATATCACCCTATCGCATGCGAATGTAGTCCAAGTCATTCTCGCTTGAAATGAAATCTTTCCTCTAGGCCTTTCATGGTAAAAGCCGGACTATTGGGTCGGTGGTCTTTCTGTGGTGCACTTGACGTTTCGAGGAGCTCACTGTGTAACGGTTCTCATCCATCGATTGTTGAGAAAACGCATTATGTGTCCGGCCCATTTTATTTTTGACAGCAACGGGCAGAACGGCTTTCTTGATTTCTGATCGTTGACGTAGGTCGAAACTTTGGCCTTTTTCCTCATTCGCAAAATACGGGATACTCCTAGCCTCGACTTCTTGACAAAAAGTTCAATGACGCCAAGTGATCTTTCCTCCCGCTTGCGTCGACACTGAGGTCTCTGAAGCATTCGTAAAGATAGGGATGCACTGGGTCGAAACTGTAAACACGGAGTCGGAACATAGATTATCTATGCTCCTTTAATACAGCCTCGATGCTCTAGAACGATCCCCAAGCCACTGGCTTCCTTCTGCCAAATTTTGTAGGGTTTATCATATTAACGTAAAGCCGAGCTCCATCCCCAACTCTCTCCGGCAGTCAACAACAGCGTTATATGGAACGCCGCAGCCAGGCTATCCTCGAGAGTGCAAGGAGATCGCTCAATCAGTAGTCTTCATTATTCAAGAAGAAGACGAAAGAAAGAATTGAATGCTAGAAGTACTGGAATCCGCACAGTGTAAAAAACACTGTGAAGACGGATCAATGAGGTGTCCAAAAAGTTGTCAAAACTGGTCAAAATTTGTTCAACTCGGCTAATGCTTGGTGTTTCAAGGACGATATCGTTGACGAGACGAGCATGGTACAACTGTCGACCGTCAAATTTCACTCTTTTCTTATCTCAAATAAGTGTTTTCATGACGTCATAGAGGGCCGCAGTCATTAATTTTGGCGAAATGATATCGCTTTGTCAAACTCCTGTTCCTACGTCGAAAGTTAAATCATTCCAGAGCAACGGAACTTTGGATATAATTTCATATGACGCTTCCGCCAATTCAATTTTAGAGGCAGAATACGATGTGGAGCATTACCACAAGACGTTGAAATGCGAGCAAAACGTGGAACATAAGGAGGTTAAGAACTCTAAATTTACCTTTTTGAGGCTCACTAAGTTCTTCGCTGAAGCACAGATGCCATCGCTCTGCCTTTCTCTCAATTGTATTATAGCCATAAACGGAAGGTGCTGTTGAAATGAATTAGGTCTAGAATAAAGCTCAAAAATTTGATCTCAACCACGACTTCAGCTCAACAGTGATTGATTTTTGTGCTTCACAAATCAATCCCGTTAACAGCTGATTGTTCACAGTTGCAAGTTATGATCACAACACGGCTAAGAGAGTGGCAGAGCGAAAACCACAAAGATGCTCTGAAGAATTCAATGAGTTCACGAAAAAGATAATCGTGGATTCGACGCAACCCTGGGCTCCAAGTTTTGCTCGTATTTGACCACTCTCATAACAATAACACAGATTTTAGAAGCATTTGTTATATAGACGCTGGACAAAAAACATTTATGGTATGATGTTGAGGTCAATGATTCCTTGTTTATGAACTTTTCATAGTTGATAATGCCTTATCCGGTAGGAAGATAAGCAGCCTCAGCAAGATTTATTTATGTAAAAACCTGCTGATGGCATGTTGATTGAAGCAAATGAAGTTATTGCAAACCATAATTACCGCTAAAATGTCGACGCCGTAGCTTTCTTTGTCCCCCCCCACTTCAGCCCTCTCACCTCCTAATGATTTGAGTGTGTCCACATAAGTCATCAGCTTACCGAATAATCAATGTCTAATTTTAATTCGTGCTTACAAAACGGCATATCTAGGCCCATATTGTGGATTCGTCAACCCATTCCAGACCGTATGCACACTATAATTTCGGTAGCTCTCCAATCATTCGAAAAAACCGAACCGCCCGATGAAACGAGCCGAAAAAATTGAGGTAGAACAAAAAACTGAGTCACTACTGATTAATAGTTGCAGAATTCATCGGATGCGCATACAAGTAGTCTCTATACCACGCTCTAATGAGGGACCAGCCACATTTTTAACTGAATAAGGAGAGTATGCCATACTTTCTTGACTTCATACCCCATTAATACACTCCGTCCCGTTCAACCACTTTGAGTTTCACAAGAATTTTTCACTCGGCGAGCGGCGGGATCGTGTGACTGACCGCGGCGAGCGCAGCGCGTTATATTGACAATTCAGTAGTTCTATAACGGAATTTAAATTTTCACCACCACAAGAATAAGTTTTAACCAATGGTAGTTGGTCAATTATGTTATAAAAGGCTTCAGTAAGGCTATTTTTGGTTGAAACGTTCCAAAACATTCAGATAACAGTGCATTATTTGTCAGAAATATTACTGCACATTGCAATGTGATGACAGCTCATCGATAGGACTTAAAGAATTTCCAGGGATTAGCGTAGTTCAAGAGCTGGAACCTTTATAAAACTATGAAAGAATTTGTCCTATTACATCATAAATAAAAACTGCTTGAATTATTCATTTATGGTCTGTATTCATTTATACTCTCTCTTTATACTAGCATTACCAGCTTTGCTACAGACTATTTCCAACAAAGTATTAAGATAGATAAATGCAAAGACTATCATGGCTTTCCTCACCAACAACATACTAGAACGTCATTCTATATCCAATTTTTCTAGAAGTCGTTCAATGTAGGAAATACAATTTAATTAGACATTTACTCAACAAGGTCAGGAGAAATATGCAGAAAGAGATCGAAATACGTTACTTTCTCAACTGTAGAGCTTTTACATCGCAAAGTTAGGAATTCTAGAACAACGTTCTTCCTGAATTAGACCTAGAACTGGGCCTTCTCTGAACAAAATAAAAAAAATATTGAAATAAAATAAAATAATATAAAATATTTCGAGAAGTCGTTGCAAAAGTAATCTAATTTCCTCATAGCGACAAAGTTCGTTCAAAATTGAAAGTCCACTACACAACACCAAAAGGCTGTAGAGTTGGAACAACGAGACTACGAAAGCAAAAGACCATCTTCCTTCCTTCCAATCGGCTTTTTTGAGACCTCGCCTAAAAATTCAATATGGTAGAATGTTTCAAGAGTTTTAAGACGTCTGGTGCTACACGTATGTTTCGGCTTCCTCGCAAGCCTTATCACAGTAAAAGCCATTTGGTCCTCAAGAAAAAGCGAAGTCTTAAGAAGTCGAATGTAAAGTATTGTTACATATGCTCACGTGAAAGCCGTATGCCATGCAATCGACAAGGAATTACTCGGAAAAGAGCACACCATCAAGTGATCATTTCACCTGACGTGGAGTAACAATTTTTCTGCGTCGATTTCCTATGATCGTCGGAGTGAGCCGAATGACATGTGCTACTGATGAGTCTAAGAGAAAGCCGAAGCCTAGAGATACTCTTCCAGACTTCATGGAAGGCTTCAGAAATTCAGCACTTTTTGTTATCCTCCCCATATCAACCCTTGAGAAGAACGTGTTTTTTTTCTTTCATTACTAGTTGAGCCAACATGTCATGTGGTCTGGTAAGGGCTCTTGTACAGCCCGAGACACGTGTGTCGTCCTTACAGACTCATCAGCCGGGCAGAACCCGTCGTCACTCGAAGGAAAGTATATTATGATAAAAAAGTACCAGCCAGCTAGCAATCGAGTGCGAAAACACTCTGTGTTAGGTGAAAATTTTGCCTGACATAGAGTGTAAAGCGTACGTCGTCGACAACTCTCTATAAGGAGTGAACGCTCTCGAGAGAACTGACCATAAAAAGATCGAAAGACGACGGGTTCTGCCGGCTGATGAGTCTGTAAGGACGAAACACGTGTTTTGGGCTGTACAAGAGCCCTTACCAGACCACATGACATGTTGGCTCAAATAATAATGAAAGGATCTATTGAAATTAGAGCGTGGTCTTAATAAAGCACTCGAAGGAAACGTGTTTTTTTTTTGTTTTCAAAGTTTGCATAGTAATTCGATATCATTCAAGCTATTCTCACTGGCCGAAGTTTTTCTCCGGATTTTTATAAATCATTCGATAGCTTAAATTTCTGCAAGTCCAATAGTATAAGTGATTCTGAAAAAATTTTGTCATTCTGTAACGGCAAGAGAAATGATTTTTGCAAATTTGGACCATTTTCGTTATTCGTACCTTTCTGTGATCCCTTGAGAAAATGCACCACCGGATTTTTTGAATCTTACAATTGTTGAGTAGGTCGCATCTCAAAAAATTCCAATTATGTGTTCTATTTTGAAATTTATTTTCCACTGTACTGTACAGCAATAATGTATTTGTTCCTCATTCAAACATTTCTTACTGAACAAAGTTTTTCCTCTAGACTTCGAGTAATCATTTGATAACCCACAAATTCAAAAACATATTTAAGCTTGAAAAAACTTTTTAGTGCGCTGTAGCAGCAAGAAGAAAGGCTAGGTTTTGTTCAGCACGACTTTAGCACTAAACCACCACGCTTTGCCGGTATGTGGACAGGAATCGCAACATTTTATTGAACCACCTCGCTTTCTCCGATGGCTTATTACGAAACTCAAGCTTTTTTGTTTGTTTCAGCTCATTAAGAAGTCCTTTTCAAAAACCAAGCACATTGATGAACTCGTTGAGATATATGCTATCAAATGATTTTATTACGTTTCGTAAGAAACCTTGGTCCAGCGAAACACATTTGATTGAGGAAAACAGTTTTACTTTTGCTGTAACAACCCTCCAAAGAGGCCATTGTAGGATCAAGATACATTTTCAAACTTCTTGAAATTTGAGCTTCTGAATGAGTACTCAAACTACTGAAACAACCAAAAAATGCGATTTTCCGAGGGCCGGAACTGGGGCGGATAGCGAAGAGGACCAAACATTCTATCAGAAGATTGTTTTTTTCGTCAGTGAGACGTAGTATGAAAGTTACTTCACAAACGCAGTCAACATCAAGATCGGCATCTATCAGGCTATCGAATTACTAAAACCGTAGACTAACTATAGAAAAAGTGTTATGAATTGCATCCTTCGTTTCGAGTGTTTCTTGACACCTCTCGTCAAATTTCAATATGCCTTATTGTTATTTTGAGCCATGCTTGAGGTCTTCTATGAGCACTTAAACAGCGCAGTACACGTGTTTTCGGCCTTTCAGCCTCGTCAGTTGCATGTTGCCTTTCGTAGTGAGCCAGTTCGCTCTTAGAGGAGAACCTCCTTACAAGAAGGAAACGTCGACCAACAT